>CP139507.1:342480773-342560260 GCA_021014915.2 Artemisia tridentata subsp. tridentata | reverse complement strand
ATTTTTAGTAAATTGTCAACTAAAAACGGATTTGATAATCACATCAGAGTCGTACCCTCATGATGAGTCAAACTCTTTCTTGTTTATTAAACATGGTGAGTTGATTACCATTTGTTGTGTAGTACAAGTACTAACACGATGCTGTTGCTTCCAAAACCATTTGTTGCTGTTTAATCTTTGTGCTTCAAAATGTTTTTGCACTTATAAAAAATTACTGATTTTATCAAAAGACTTTACTGGTTTTATGCTGCAAGCAGTACTTTGAGAAAGTACTGTCTGACTAGCAGTACTTTAAAGAAAGTACTTATTTTTCAAAAGATTTATATAATAATTAAACCATACCAGTAGTTATGCATTAATCTTCAGATTCAGTTGTCCACTTGATAAACAATTTTATGACCATCAATGCTACTTCATCCTCTTGTTCCACTTCCATGCCATGCTCTAGCATTCTGATCATCAGATCTCTTGAGAGTGGATACCTCTGTTCTGCTAGCATATGAATCATAGTGCCATCTTCTAACTCCAAAACATGTATTCCAACTGATTCAAAGAATCTCCATTTGTTAATCTCCCAATTGTCTTGATTTTCCCACAAAGTACTGTCCTTTGTTTCCTCTGTCTCCCAGATTGTTGTGAGATCTCCTAACAATATCAAACCTACTCCTTGTGGTGGAATATGCTCAAAATAAGTTTATACTTGGAGATATAACTGAAGCATATCATCTCTATCAATCAGATGTAATATATCCCACAATGAATTGAACACTCTAAAACTTCCATCTTGTCTATGAAAGATCAGATAATTTCCTTCTTGTGATTCTACAACTGAAAAAGTAGATATCTTGGACTTCTTATCAGCATCTTCTTTCAATTTTGGATTTTCAAAGTCAACAACTCTAAGATAATTCCTGAGCTCATCAACTGTGTCTGTTCTTAATTCAACAGCTTCCTTGAACTTCTTTGATGGCTGTTCATCAGTTGTTCTTTTCCTTTTTGAGCTCCTTGTAACAGCTCTTTCCTTTCTTTTATCTTCAAGCTCCTTATCTTCAAAAGAAATAATGCTTGCAAGATCTTTTTGAATAGCTTCTCTAACAGCATCATACAGATCCTTCATCTCTGTATATGTCAATCTGACTAAACCTGTATATCCTCGACCTTTCAAATAAGCCATCATATCATTCCTTTCTCTAGCTTTACTAATTGGCCTTTGTGATTGAACAATCTTCCTTGATTCTTCAGCATCTATCTGAGCTTGCAATAGTCTAGCTGCTTCCTCACCTTTGGCAATCTGAATTTCTCTTAATTGTGCCAAAGTCATCTTCTTCTTCTTCTTTTATACCAAAATCCCTTTACCTTTATCTTTTGGATCTATCTCTTATGTAGGTTGAGAAGAAGTATGATGTTGTTGTTGTTGTTCAACCTCATGAATACTGATGCCTCTTTGACTTGACATATTAAGCATAATGTCAGCAATTGTTTCATCATCACTGTTAGTATGAGCTATAACATCTTCTTCCTGAGCTGGTTTAGAAGGACCAACTTCCTCTTGAACTTGTCTTGAAGGACCAATATCTTCTTCAAAATCCAAAGTTCTAGGTGTAATAGTGAATTGCCTCTCAGTACCTTGTTGAGCAGTACTTTCAGCTTCAGCTCCTTCCAAGTTTACTTCCTCAGTATCACCACTTCTTACTTCAACAGTAGCTTCTTCCAAATTGATTTGCTCTGTTTCATCACTCTTCCTCTCAGCAGTATGTTGAGGAATATGTTCAGGTGGTGTCCTCTGAGTGTTATCCATAAATCCAGCATCTTGTTCAAAATCTTGTTCAAAACCAGCATCATCTTCATTCAAATTCTCTAAATTCCTCCCCAATTGGAATGAAGATTGCTTCTTTGACTTTTTCTTCTTTGACTGAGAAGACTTCTTAGGTTTCTGACCACTCTGCTTCTGAGACTTTACCCATAATCTATGGTGTTGAACTAGTGGCCAAACAAACTTCTTCAATCTTTGAAACTTAGTCTTTAACTTGACTATCTTAGCAGCTTGAGCCTCACTCTCCTTTTTCAGCCTCTTTAACTCCCTTGTTAAAGCATAATTATCCAACTCTGTCTCTTCTTCTTCAAATTACTTAGACATATTGGTGGAAGAATAATCATTAGGAGATGGTGGTTGATGCATACCTTGGTCTGACTCCTCATGAGTAGGAATGTCCATAGGAGCAGTATCTTCCCGAGTAACAGAATGTGGAGAAGCAGTATGTTGAGAAACAGTAGGTTGAGGAATACTAGCTTCTCTTGAAACTGGAGACTCTTGGCTTGCTGATTCAGAATTTGCTTCTTGCTCTTGCTCTTGCTCTGCATCTCTAACAACTTGTGCAACTCCCAATATATGAGCAGTCAAAGGTGTGTTGGTTCCAGAAAACTTGACACTTTGTTTAGAGAGAAAAGTAAACACCTTTGGTGGAAGTTTGACAGTGGGTAAAAAACTTTGAGGTTTAGGGACATCCTCAAGTTGATTGTTCAAAAATAACTGAACAAACCTTGGATACATTAAGAATGGCGAACCATTAGCAATATGTGTAAGCATACCATCAAGAATTAGTCTTGAAAAGTTGAATCTTTGATCGGTAGCCAAACCCACTAATGCAGATGCAATATTTTGACCAAATTGATCAAAAGAAGTACTCTTGGGACTTAAACAATGAAGTAAAACGTGAATGAGGTACTTCCAATGAGAACAAAACAAAGGCTTCTGAAAAGTAAGTTTCGTCAGATCTCCTTCATAACCTATATCACTTAGAGTGTCCCAAAGCACTTGTTTTTCAAAACGAGCAGCCCCCCCTTCATCATTAAACATCAAAACATCCCTAATCGTGGCCTCAGAAATCCGAATAGTGCGTCCAGCAACCGTAGCCCGAATCAACGAATCATCTTCAATCGTTGCAGTATGCCAAAATTCTTGCATCCAGGGACCAATAACATCAGGGTCAACTAAAATAGATTAGTTGATGAAAGACCCAGTTAAAAAATCAATGATCGCGTGAAAATCAACATTATCCCTTGTCTTGTCCAAGTTAGCGATCATATTGTGTTTGCTAACAGTGAGTCGATTAGCCATGATGAGTGGTAGAGAAGAATTCGCTTTGAGTGTGTGGTTTGTTAAAAAGATTGTGGTGTAAAAGCAAATGAGGGATCTCAAATATGGTAAAGGGCGGGGAAATAGGTGTGAGTTTCCTTAAATAGGATGGAAACAAATCAAACTCTAAATAATAAAGTTACCGTTTTGATTAACTTATTATCTCCGCCGTAAGGAATTAATTAACCATAGCCCCACAATTTTTGACCGTTGGAACAGTACATCCACGTAAGCAGTACGTTGAAGCAGTACTTTGCTGAGTCAGTACTTTAAGAAACAAAGCAGTACGTTCCATCTTCTTATCCACAATCAACACTCCAAACTAAAACCAAGAACTTGTAAATGGTTCATGCTTAAGTTCTAACTAATAGCTTATGTTGCCTCCCCTCAAATACAACATATAGGCTAAACTAAATTACTAAAAACCAATACTTTCATTAAGAACTAAAAGAAAGTATACTAACTAATATTAAAGCCTCCCCTCAAATGTAGCCTAGTAGTTAATCATCCCAATGCTCACAACTAAGTGGTTGAATCTTGAAACATCAAATCCCTTAGTGAGTAGATCAGCTACATTATCATCTGTGTGAACCTTGACCACATTTATAAGCCTGTGCTCATAACAATCCCGAATGAAGTGATGCCTAATCTGAATATGCTTGGTCTTGGAGTGATAAACAGGATTCTTCACAATGCATATGGTACTCTCATTATCAATATTGATAGGAGTATTTTTGAAGTTGAATCCATAATCCAAGAGTTGATTTTGCATCCACAAAACTTGTCCACAACAGCTTGCAGCAGCAACATATTCTGCTTCAGTAGAGGAGGTTGCAGCAATTGTTTGCTTTTTACATTGCCAGGAAACTAATCTTCTTCCAAGATATTGACATCCTCCTGAGGTTGATCTTCTATCATAATTATCTCCTGCATAGTCACTATCTGAAAAAGCTTCCAAGTGAAAAGGTGACTCCTTAGGATACCATAATCCTAACTTCGGTTGATGCTTGAGATATCGAAAAATCCTCTTGACTGCATACATATGTGAAACCTTGGGTGTAACCTGATATCTTGCACACAAACATACAGCAAACATGATGTCAGGTCTTGATGCAGTTAAGTACATAAGACAACCAATCATTGATCTATAAAGCTTGACATCCACAGCTTGTCCATCTTCATCCTTGCCTAAGGGTTTATGGTTATCAATGGGTGTGGTGGCAGGCCTGAGATTAGGAAGGTCAAATCTTTTAAGTATGTCTGCAACATACTTTTCTTGGTTAATGAAGATTCCATCTTTTGTTTGTTTAACTTGAAGTCCCAAAAAGAAGGTTAATTCTCCCATAGAACTCATTTGAAACTCCTTCTGCATAAGATCTTCAAATTCTTTCACCATAGACTTCTTTGTTGCTCCAAATATAATATCATCCACATATACTTGGACTAACATAATGTCTTTCTTATCCCTTTTGATAAACAAAGTCTTATCAATTGCTCCTCTCCTATAACCATGTTGTGATAGAAAATTTGAGAGTCTCTCATACCAAGCTCTGGGAGCTTGATGAAGGCCATATAGTGCCTTGATTACCTTATAAACTTTGTTTGGATGTGCAGGATCTTCAAAACCAGGAGGTTGTTTAACATAAACTTCCTCAGAAATTGTGCCATAAAGAAAAGCACTTTTCACATCCATTTGGTAGACAGGAAATCCCATGTATGATGCAAAGGCAAGAAATAACCTTATTGCCTCTATCCTTGCAACAGGAGCAAACACTTCATCATAATCCACTCCTTCTTCTTGGCGATATCCTTGTGCAACCAATCTAGCTTTATTTTTGATAACATTCCCTCTTTCATCTCTTTTGATTCTGAAAACCCATCTTGTACCAATGACTCTTTTGCCATCTGGTAAATCACATAATACCCAGACTTCTTGAAGCTTGAATTGTAGAAGCTCCTCTTGCATGGCTTCAACCCAACTTTCATCAGCTAAAGCTTGGGCTACCTTCGTGGGTTCTTCTTGAGATAGAAAGCAAGCAAACAGGCATGTTTGTTGATCCTTGTGATTCATCCTGTTTTGTTTGTAAACAAAGCTAAGTAAAGTAGTATGTTGCTTAGAAAGTCCTTTAACTTTGTTCCTTGTAACCACTCCTGAAGAGGGTGATCCAATAATGTTACTTTGAGGATGAGCTTTATGAATTCTCAATGTAGGAGTTGGTGGTACTAGAAGATCAGACTCCAAGTTAGTAAAATCAATGCCTTCATTGGAGAAAATACCTTCTGGATTAAGCTCATCATCAACTTCTTCTAATCCAGGAATGTTAGCATTATCCAAATCATCATCATCAACATTGGAATTATCAGCATTGTTCCAATTTGATTGCTCTAACATACCAGAAGTACTGTCAAGAAGATCAGCAGTACTTTGATCAAAAGTACTGTGAACAGTATCTTGAAATTTACTCTTTTTCTTTGCAGCTTCATAAGCCTTCCTTTGTTCATCTTCATAGGATTGTGCTATAGTTTCTTGAAAAAGCATCCTATTAAGTTCATCTTGTATGGCTTGATCTTCATCAGATACTGTATTGGTTGGTTGAGCAGTACTTTGGTCTTCAAAAGTAACTTCAGGTTCTTTGTCAGGAACATCTTCTGGTGTAACATTGACTCCATGAACAATGTACTGTGAATCATCTTCTTTGTGATTAGCCTGATTCTCTTCTCTAACAGGAACATAATTCATAGATGGAGTGAACTTGAGATCAAGATCAAACATCTAATCAGGACCTTTACCTTTCTGAGTTTCCTTATCTTCCAAAAATTCAACATGAAGACAATCTTGTACCTTTTTGGTATTCCTGTTATAGACTCTAAAACCTTTGCTATTTGTACAATAACCCAATAGATATCCTTCATCTGACTTACCATCAAATTTTCCCAGAGAGTCAATGGTATTAAGAATAGTCAGAGAGCAGCCAAAAGGTTTTAGAAAACGAATGTTTGGTTTCTTTCCCATTAGTAACTCATAAGGTGTCTTCATCCGAGGTTTAGTTACTGAAACTCTATTTAACACATAGCAAGCAGTACTTATGGCTTCAGCCCAAAAGAGAATAGGTAATTGGGAATCTGCAAGCATTGTTCTAGCTGCTTCTATCAAAGTCCTGTTCTTTCTTTCTGCAACTCCATTTTGCTGGGGTGTTCTAGAAATGCTAAACTCTCTCTTGATCCCTTTCTTGGCACAGAATTCATCCATATGCTTGTTCTTGAATTCTGTTCCATTATCACATCTAATACCTCTTACTTTGAGTCTTAATTGATTTTCAAGGGCTACTATCAGGTCATGAATAGCATCAAAGGTTTCATCTTTGAATCCCAAGAAAAAGACCCAACTAAATCTGCTACAATCATCTGTCACAACCAAGCAGTACTTCTTCTTGTTTAAACTCTCTACTGAAACTGGTCCAAACAGATCCATGTGTAGCAACTCCAAAGGTTCTCTAATATCTCTTTCCCCAAGCTTCTTACATGAAGCTTTATGTTGTTTACCCTTCTTGCAAGCTAAGCATGAATGATCAGTCTTGAATGTTTTGGAAGGTAAACCTCTAACTAAATTTCCTTTGACCAGCTTGTTGATGTTCTTAAAATTAACATGACCTAGTCTTCTGTGCCACAGATGTGCTTCTTCCAATGATGCCTTTGCTACTAAACATGTTGCTCTTCCAGCAGAATTGAGACTCTTTAAGTCTAAACTGTACACATCATTGGTTCTTGGTACTCTCAATGTTACCAAGTGATCATCAACAAATTTGAACTCAGGGGAGAGAATGAGACATTCTGTATCAGTGAACAGAATTGGGTACTTCTTGTCACAAATTTGAGATACTGACAAAAGATTGAACTTGAACTCCTTCACATATCTAACATTCTCAAAATCAATACATCCAGCCTTGATTGTTCCTTTGCCAGTGATTCTCCCTCCATCAGGATCATTACCAAATGCAACTCTTCCTCCATAATATGCCTTAAAATCTGACAGGATCTCCTTGTCCCCTGTCATGCTGCCAGAGAAACCACTATCAACAATAATATGATCTTTAAGCTCCTCTTCTGGGTTGCCCTGCACATTAAAGAAAAGGGTTAGTTTCTTTTAGGAACCCAAGCCATTACTGACTTGTGTTCCCCTTGTGGAGTGACATACTTGAATTCCTTCAGTATGTAATCTCCACTAGTTTTAAAGGCATGGTTAATGATTATTTGAGTTGGTCCCATGTCCTGTGTTGTATTATCAACAACACTCCCTGTTTCACCCTTATCTGATGAAAGTACTTCTTGTTCCCCATCAGTACTTTCTTTCTTAACCCAATTTCATTTGACCTTAGGTTTCTCTGATCTAGGTACTCTGCTTGAGGTGTAAGACCTTTTATATGAATTGAATCTCTTAGGTCTTCTATGTGAAAAAGTGTTAGCAGTACCATGAGTGGGTGAAAACTTATCAGTCCTTTGAGAAGGTACTTCTTGAGACTTATCAGTGTGTGAAGGTACTGGTGATTTGGAAAACATCCTTTTCTGGTGAGGGTACCTATAGTCTTTGGAGAAATTACTATGGTTGACCCTATTTGAGTGACTCCAAACTGGTCTAGTCTCTCTTGGCTTATGGGTGGTAGACCTATTTTTTGGAAACTGACTTAAGTACTTTGAGTGTAAGTCACAGTGCTTAATCAAATGATCAGGACTATAGCATACATAACATAACTTTCTCTCCATATTCCCAAATCCTTTTCTATGATTAAAAGATTTCCTATAATGAGCAGTATTTTGAAAAGTTTCTCTTGGAGGTACTGCTGAATGTCCAGCAGTACTTTGAAAAGTTTTTGGAGGTACTGCTTGTTTTCCAACGGCTGTAGGAAACTTTTGATCATTACCCCTTTGAAAATCATTCTTAGGTTTCTCAGAACTAGTAATCTTCTTCCTAAACTCTAGGTTGTCTACACCATAACGAGAAACATCTGTCCTAAGTGGTTGAAACTGACCAGTGGGTGGAGGAACTGAGTGGTACTCCTTATCTTTCTTAAACTTAGGAGGTGATTCACTAATTGGTTCCTCATTCCTAGATGTGTTTTCTTCTGAGCTTGTAAGGTCATCATCACTAGGTGGAATCTCTTCCTTAGCACTAGGTGGGGTCGCTTCCTTATCACTAGGTGAGGTCTCATCTGAACTACTATCTTCACCATAACCTAGTCCAGCTCTACTGTTTATGACTCTTTGTTTTTCAACAAATTGAACATGTGATAGACCAGCCTGTTTAATACTACCAAGTTTTTCTAACAAAGTATCTCTTTCCTTAGTAATCTTTTCTAATTCAGACACCTTACATCCTAACTTCCATTCGCTTAATTTCAATTGGTAATCTTGTTGCTCATATTTTTCTGCCCAAGCCATTTCATTATTTTCATGTGTTAATATTTTGGCTTCCATTGACTCTAAAGTTAATTGATAACCAGCTACCTCAGACCTAGCTGTTCTACAATTATCTCTTTCAGTCACATATTCTTTAAGCAACTTTTGATAAACATCATTACACTTAGAGCATACCTCAGAGACATTGGATGAACTTGGTGAAGTAGCTACCATAGCAATCTGAATAGGTTCATCTTCATCCTCCAAGCTCCAGTCAAAGCTTCCAAGACCATCTCTTGATTCCAAAGCAGCATATCCAGGTTCCTCATCAAAAGCTGTGCCCCAATCAAACTCTTCCATTGCAACCATAGAATAGGTTACAGGTTCATCATCAAATTCAGCACTCCAGTCAATCTCTGCTAAATTTTCTTGAGCCACCAAAGCTTTTGGTTGTGATTCAGTAATAGGAATCTCCTTTCTTTCAACCTTGGGTTGTTCAATCATCCTGTTTGCCTGATATTTTGCAAACTTGCATTCCCTTGCAAAGTGTCCAAGCTTTTGACAATTGAAACATTCAATCTTGGATTTGTCAAAAGTTATACCTTGTTTGGCTTTGAAATCAATTCCCCTTCCTGTCTTGTTCATGAACTTCTTGATCCTTGCAGTGATCATAGCTACTTGCCATCTTATGTCAATCTCCTCTAAAGCATCTTCTTCAATCTGCAACAAGTCTTCTTGATAGGTAACAGGTAAAGTGGCTTGTTGTGCAAAGAAGGAACATACAACTTCATCAGAATTGGTGTTGTTTGTTGGTGATGGGATGGGAGTAGTTGAGGTTGTGCAAACATGCTGTGAATCACCAACAGTACTTTGAGAAGGATAAGCAGTACTTTTAGTGGAAGTACTGCTTCTGTTTTCAGAAGACACAAAAGCTATGTTGTGAGTTTTCTGAGAACTGTGACCATTCATCTCTTGCTCATACACTTTCAAATTGTTGTAGAGATCATCAAAGTCCATAGATTCCAATCCAGGTTGTCCTCTAATCATAGTAGCAACCACATGCCAGACAGATGGCAAACTCCTTAAGAATTTCAAATTTGCATCTTCAACAGATACCTCTGCTCCATACAGTTCTAGCATACTAAGTAGATTTTGGAATCTGTCATAGGCAGCATCAAGACCTTCTCTTTCACCAACAGTGAAGGTTTCAAACTGCTGCTTCAATAAGTTTCTATGCATCTTCTTTGAAGCATCATTACCTCCAAATCTTGTCTTGATCGCAGCCCACAATTTCTTTGCATCCTTAGCATCATGGAACTTCAGTAGGTGACCATCAGGAATAGCAGACAACAGTATGTTGAGAGCCTTATCTTGATTTCTCTTTGTAGCTGCTGGCAAGGTTGGTTGAGGTGGTTTGGGTTGTCCTTCAACTTGTAAAGGTTCATCAAGAACAACATTACCATTGACAATTACATCCCATAGAGCATGGTCAGTAATAGCAAGGTACTGTCTCATCTTCATGCTCCAGAGATCATATTCTCCCTTCTTGATGATAGGAATTCTGAGTGAGGTGATGGATGGGATAGGTGCAGCTTCAGTCGACATTGTTGAGGGTTTGTTGATAAATCGATTTTAAGGGTTTCTTCTTAATCAGAGTCTCCACACAAGCTCTGATACCACTTGTTGGATCGATATACTCTGACCAAACTAACTTGTAGCTTGTCTACGGTTTAACAACTTTGAATGAATTCAAAACTATTAATAATGAAACACTGATATACTTTGCTAAGTATGCGGAATCTACTTCAACAAAGCTAAGAAGAACAACTTCGAATATTATTAAAACCTTGAACCTGCTTTCTTACACAGATTCACTAACAAACTCTAATCACTAATACTTCTAACAATCGACTAATACTTCTCTCTAATCACTTATAATTGTATATCTAAAATCGTATCTCTAATGCCAACCTAGGGATCCTTTTATAGGCACAAGGAAAACCCTAGTCGGTTTACAATACTTGAATGACAAGTAATTCTAATTATAACTCTAATCTAATACGATCATTCTAGAATTACACATTAGTCCTTAAACTATTTGCATAGCAGTCCTTCAATGAGCAGCAGTACTTTAGTCGAACAGCAGTACTTTGACTTGAGTAGCAGTACATTGAATTTCAGCAGTACTTTGATATTTCATAGCCCAACACTGTGTACACAACTTGTAGACTCATCACTTATCAAAGATATTATCTACCGTATATACTTGACTTTTATACACAAAATATCTTTTTCATACTTATCTAATCAGCAGTAGTATACGTCAACAGTTATCCACTCAGCAGTAGTATGAGTCACTCCAACAGCAGTATTCAACCAGCAGTACCTTTGTTTGTACTAGCAGTACTAACTTATCAGTTAGTACTGTTAGTTATAACTTGAACAGACTTCAAATATATACTAGCAGTTAGTACTGTTAGTGTATTCTTCTCATCAGTACTAACCTTTAGAACATTTAGTTTCCAAATGCTAATCTTCAAAACATTTAATTCCCAACAATGTTGATAAAGTCTTTTCTGTGAGGTGTGTTGAAATAGATCATCCCAAGTATGGGTTTGTTCAGCACAATGCTAACTGAATGATTTTCATACACTACCTTCTCTTTAAAGTGCCTGGTCGACCTGAAGAACTCTTGGAGCTGTTCTGCTTCTTTCTTTCTCTTCTTAGTTATCCTATTCACATCCAGCATATGATCTTGGTCTTCCAATGGAACACCATGCTGAATTTCTAAGAAGGCATCCATAGGCATAACCTCATCCAGCCTTTTCCTTATTAAATCACTAACTATTGTCCAACGTTTTCCTTTTCTATGTCCAAATTATATCTTTCCATTCGAACATGAAGACCTGAGACCTTGATTTCATCAATGACTTCAATATTGTCATCATCCCTGTAAATTCTCATAGTAACTAGACCTTTATTAGTTGTGATGTGCACATTGGTGATCTTTTCTGGTGCTCTTCTGTTCAACATCATATGACAGTACTTGTCATAGGTTGCCTTCATCTTTTTGTAGTAAAGGATGAGATTTTGGTCAAGGCTTTGTATAAGATCATCTTTTTCTTTCAGCTTTGCAGCCTTCACAACTTCAGCTTTCAACCTTTCTACCTTTATTTTTTTTTATTTTTTTTTTTTTTTTTTTTTGGTAAAGGGTTTCCCCGATAAAATATATTACTCCAAAAAACAGTTAAGTACAACGGTTGAGGGTGAGTCCTACAACTCAGCCCAATAAGGCTAAGGGGCTGTTTGATAAAAAAATATGATTTAGTGCTGAATGAATCAAATATGCTGAATGATTCCAAGATGCTGAGTGAACATGATTCTGAGTGAAAATGATTGTTTGATATTTGTTCTGAATGAGTAATCTGAGTTTCCAGAAATTACCAATTTAACCTTCTGTCTGATTTTGTTTTGAACAAAATATACCATTTGATAAAACAATTATTAACTAGAATAAAAATATAATATAAAGAAAGTAATGTTGGAATAAAAAAAATGTAAATAGTCTTATCGAAAGATTATAAAACAATATAAATTGCGAACTAATCTTATATAAACGTGTTAGAAAATATTATGTAACCAACAAAAAAGTATCATAACTAGCTATAAGTGAAACAATATGAACGTGTTATGCATCTTAATGTAAATAGCATAATCATACTTCAAAATAAATTAAATTTCTTTTAACTACAAATATAACGTTTACCACATAAAAAGATGTTAAATGACATATTTTAGTTGTTAAATGTATAAATTTTATAGCACATAAATATTTTAGCCTAATCCATCTTTCAAAGCTATAGCTTTCCTCACACACACCGACATACGTGACCCACTGACAAAAGACAATATAATAAACAAATTGGTATACCATTTTTTTATTGTTTTCCTTACCTCTTCAAGAATTCTTCTTCCTCCTCAAGAACTCCACCATCTCCCTTAAAACCTTCATATCTACTTCTCGTTCATTTTTTCTGTCAGAGTATAACATCGACTTAAATTTTGATACCCCCTACATTTTGATGCCCTGTGAAAAAACGAGAGACTTGTGAGGTGGTTAGGAGAGTGCGCATGTTAAAAAAAGGGTGTTTAGGAGAATATAGAAGCCGCTGAATCACTGGGCAATCCCATGGAGGCGGCCCATTCAGAACCCATCTGGCCCACTCAGGACCTTTTTATTTTCTACCAAACAATCCTACCTTCGACCGATTCAGTGTTGAGTGCTGAATTGTATTATTAAGAGGCTATCAAACATAGCCTAAACAAACACTCCTGTAAAGAATAAAACCTAACCTAGCATAAGAATGACATGCCATACTTATGCATAACAAGAAACAAAACCTATCTAATTTGACCATGAAGATGAATGTCGTATGCATTAGCATACTCCCATTGTGCACTAGTCAAACCAAAATCATCAAGACCTTCATCACCGTACGAGCTTTGATCATAGGTATCCTCCTTCCATCTCTCATATAAACTCTTCTTACTAGCTCCACCACTCCTGGGACCATCATTCGTCATATAACTATATTTTCGACTTCAAAAACTTCATCATCATCATCCCTTTCCAAATTCCCAAAATCCCTATCCAAGAAATCTGGATTATCAGCCTTTTTCCCATCACTTCCTATACCCGAAGCACGACCCATGCTAGAACCACGACCCACACTAGCCTCCTTTTGCATAGGAAGCGGCTTCTCATTATCACCCAGAAGCACAAGCTTCCCCTCAACAATTTGACTTTCTAGATTATTAATCTTTTCAA
Source organism: Artemisia tridentata subsp. tridentata (assembly GCA_021014915.2). Classification (NCBI taxonomy): domain Eukaryota; kingdom Viridiplantae; phylum Streptophyta; class Magnoliopsida; order Asterales; family Asteraceae; genus Artemisia; species Artemisia tridentata. The sequence continues at coordinate 342,546,902 of CP139507.1, read as the reverse complement.
CGAGAGATGTAGTACTTGGACTACCAAATGAATCAATAGTTGCACTCGCCTGTTTATCCATGTTCCTAATTCCATTACCAAAATTCAAATATTTACTATTCGAAGTAAATGAATGTTCAACAGTAGGCGAATTAGTATTGCCACTTGATTTAACATTATCCATTGTACTATCATCTATCTCATTAAGAGCAGCAAAAGTATTCAAAGTATTTAACACGTTACTAACCTTCGTAGGCTGTTTGGAAGTAGAGGCCACGCTGGTGTTATTATTTAGGCTTGACGCCTTTTTAGTAGATTGTTGTTTAACCACATGCCTATACTCCACTCTCTTGCTCTTTGAGTTTTTCCCGGCAATAAGAAACTTTTCACCCTTTTCAGTTGTAAAGGTAAGTTTATCAACAAGCTTTACTTTTGAGGATTCAACAAGAGATACTAAATGAATAATATGTTCATCAGAGTCTTCTTCAGTGCTATGTTCTTCAAATTTAGCCTTCTCAGCTTCTGTCATTTTACCCTTGCCTTTGTCCACAGTCATTGAATGTTCCTCCTTAGTTTCAGCCTGGGGAGGGTCTTATGTTTCAGTGATTGGGATGACGGTTACTTTTGAGGCATGAAGGAGTCTTTTCCTTTTAGCTTCAATTTCTCATTTTTTAACGATTCTTCATTGGAATAAGTCAGCTATCCTGAGTTGTATGCCAGATTCTTCATGTTCCTTTGTGCTCTTATCCCCCTCAGTAGGAGTAGGGCGCGTTGGTCCTGCTGAAGCATTACCAAAGGATCCTAGCATCATTGTTGTTTAAACAACAACATGGAGATCCTCAAGATCAGAAGCAACTATGTCGAGAGCTGAAGGTATGGTCTCCAATGCCTTGTAGTTGGATATCTGATCAGCAACCTTGGACACTGAAGAAGGTACTTCAAGAAGTACAGCTGGAATCTCCAGTGTCTTGCCTTTCAGAGCTTCAACTCTTTTGGTTAGGGATGAGATATTGGTGTTGATGTCTTGGATATTAGTTGGGATCTCCTTAGGCCAAGATCCATCTCCCGTCCTTTGATGAGAACAGAGAGTTCTTCAATTTTATCAGCGACAACTTTCAGCTGTGTTGGGACTTCTTTGATATTGGCCGGAAGGGGTGAGCTGAAGTCCTCACTCTTTACTAGTTTATTAAGTTCAAGTTGGAGGGCATGAACTAATAAAGAAGTGAATTTGTTGATGTTAGTATATGATGGTTGTTCTTTGAGGGTTGTAGTTTCTTCTTCAGTAGATTTCTTTTCTTCTTGTAGCTTGAGTTATTGTGCTGAAAGAAGTAGATCGAACCTGCTCGGTTAGTTCTCTGATTTGTTGTGTCTTTAGTGAGGTTAGATGAGGAGAGGATGATTTAGTGGCATGTTCAGTAGAGGTTGCTTATGTAGTTTTGGAATCGTGAACTGGAGAGTTCATGTGTTCATCAGTGTCCTCATCACTTTCCAAAATAGTTGATGGCGCATCAGTTTGATCCTATTGGCTCTACATCCTCTCTTCAATGGTTGGCTTTGGTACGGATTAAAGAGTTTGAGTGTCCAGATCCTCTGCGTCAGGCTGGGTTGAATCTGATAGGTCATTCGAGTTGGAATGAGATGATTCATTTTTGGTTCCCTCTTAAGTCTTTTGTTGTTGGACCTATGGTTCAATGAGAGCAGATTTGTCAAGGTTGGCTTCAGTGATGATCTATGTTGAAGCTTCATTCCCTGATGTAAACTCATATTTCAAAATGACAGATGGTGAAATTATAGGTTGTGTTGTTGATGCTGACACTACACTATTGAGCTGAGGGTTTGGCTCTTTCTTTACCAGTGGTCCTTAAAGACATTTGGCCACTAGTTGTTTATACGACTTCCTTATGTCCTCAAGGGAGGTCACTGGTGGTCAGCTTTGGTTGTTGGGTCCTTGGCCAGTTGGGACTTCAAATTTCTTTCTAATGGTTAGCCTTTATGATCTTCAATGGCCTCTGTTGTGAGAGGCTCACTGGTGATTGCCTTCTTGCTGGACTTAGAGGTCGGTTTGTTTTTCCTTTTTTCTTTCCTCTTATTATGACCAGAGCTAGCTCCAGACCTTTGGTCTTCAGGGAACACCTCCTCGTCTTGAGGACTGGATGGAGCTTTATCCTCAGTGGGCAAGTCTGATGCACAGACTGAAAGCATGTGACGTGTGAAGGTAGAGGTATGGGAAGCCTGAATACCAAGAAAATAGTTAAGTGAGTCAAGATCCGTCATAAAAAAGTCAGCATGTAAGGATGATATGACCCTTTGTAGAAAAACAGTTGTCGAGGTTGTAAGAACAATATTTATCAATCAATATATATGTAAGCCAGGACGTAATGTCAGAACCATACTTTTAAATAAATAAAGATGATTCGGTTTTGCTATACTGATAAACTAAGACCATGCTTTAATTTCACTTAAACTCGAGATTAGTGAAGTTCACAAATCCAAGTGAATAATATCAAATTGAGACGCGATTATAGACTCAGAACTACAAAATGGAAGACGAATAAGTTTGCAAAAAGTTGGCAAGCATGACATAAACTAGACTCCTTCGGTTTATTCCATGAAATAAAATGACTTGATAGTAATACACGAAGCACGTCTTCACTAGGATGATTGAGTCTTTGGTGCCATGTGGAATAACTTGATGATACTAAGAAAGCAATAGGTAAGTAGCGTAGGGTGCTGTCTTCTAATCTGTAAAGACCAAGGTGCTATCACAATGGAGTAGAAGCTAACGGATCTGGTAGTCCTTCACAAAAAAAAACAAGTGCATCAAATTTGACAACAAATATGATTATCTTTGGTAAATTGATGAACATATATTAGATTTTTAGTTATTTTGGTGTGACCAGGACATTACGTAAATAAAGTGGACGATGGATTGTAGGTGGCATGTCTCATATTGGTAACAGGAATATGGAACCATTACCAACAATAGTAGATGGATAAATACATTTATCAGGAATGAATGTAAGGTTACCTATGTTTAACATGAGATGAGATGTTGCACCTGTCTCCATATTCCTACCTAACCCCCTGAAATCTTTAATTGGCATAGTGTGAAACACTTGAGGGAGTGACATGACTTTGCTATCGTATATGGTTTGTCCCATGTGAGCACCAGGTACTAAATTATATGTAAAAGGAGCAACAAGAGCTAGAGCCGCGATATGGGCCTGTGGGACATACGCATGTGGAGGATGGTTTTTTTCGTGGACCTATTGTGTTGGGCCACAAGTTGTTGGACATATAAACAGTGAATAGAGGCTCTCTGGGCGGTGTTTGGGCCGTCTAATTCCATGGGACAGGCGGCAAACGATTTGGTTGTTGTCCTTGGCTCGAGACATTCCCTCTATTCCACTGAATCCATGTATGATTATTAGAGTCGTTGGTTATGAGATTTTGGTTGTAGCCTTAAAACAATGGATCATTAGTGCCATGCATGAATTGACAACTTCTCCCCAGAGTGACATGATCCACTATGAAAAATGAGACATAATGGGACATTCGACATTGGACATAATACAACTGTTGGTGTTTGTGTTGGAGGTATTGGTGTTACGTGAGGTTTTAGAGTAGTTGTTGTTGGTTTTGGGTGAGGTATAAGGTAGAAGTGTCGTTAGGAGAGTCTTCATTATTCAGGTTACATTCTTCATGTAACATTTTCGAGTGGGTATTCTGAAATGTTGGTAGTTGTGTCACAAGGACCAATGGTACTCACGACATGCTTGAACTTGCTTTACAAACCATTGTTGTTGTCGGGAATTCTATAATATATCGGCTATGCCTTGAATCTTACAAAAATATTTAGTAATGGTTAAAGAACCAATATTTCAGGAATGAATCTCAGTATCAAGTTGGATAACCCTCGTATCCATATTATCATGAAAAGTCTCTTTAAGATGATTTCATGCATCTTTTGCTTTTGTGGTTGGTAATATAATTCATTTAAAGAGATACGATGAAGGGGTGTTATGGATCCACATCTTAACAAGCGAATCATTGTTGTTTGATGCGGCGGTTGTAAGACCTCCTAAAAAGTTTTACAATCCTCCTAGGCAGTGTACCTAACCGTTGTAGTGTATTATAGGTAAGACACGGGGGATTGATCATTCTCTAGGGGAATTGTGTATGTTGATGCGAGATTTGCAAGACCTCGAAACGAAGTTTTACAATCCTCTAGGCAGTGTACCTAATCGATGTAGTGTAGTATAGGTAAATCCGGGGGATTGATCATTCTCTAGGGGAATAGTGTCGTTAGGTCAAGATGTATGACGAGATAGTTCTAGAGGTGAGTGATGATTCTTTTTGTATTTTTTTATATTTTATGAAAGCAGTAAAAATCTCGGGTTTTAAAAGAGTGGGCGGAATTAGTTGCTAGTCAACTAACCTAAAACTAATAATTCAATTAAAATAAACTAATTAAAATGAGAAAATACAATTGGTGACTTCTTAGGATAGGGAGAAGCGTGTTTACTTAGATTCAATTACTCCCTAGTTATCTCTTATTGATCTGTCGAATTGTCACGTCCTTGTTTTATTTGAAGCGATGTATTCCTTAATATCGGTCGTGGGGAGGTGCCGAAGTCCCCAATTCTATGAATCTTAGTCTTCCCTAAAAACCTTAAAGTCTAGTAAGTTTTCTAGGATCTACAAGCCGCAATTCACGCAATAAATACAAAGAGAAAAACCAATAGTGCACTCTACGGTTGCGTTTTCTAAAACGTTCAAGCTAGTTACATATAAGAGGTCAGCCAGTTTTCTTAGCCTAACGTGAGGCAATCAACTAAACAAGAGACAACAAATCAATATTCAATTCAACAACTAAGTTTCACTAGATCTAAGCAAAAACAAATAAACTTAAGCTAGCATGTTAAGATAAAGAAATGATAAACATATAATCAAACAATACCTAGACATATCGAATGATTAAAGGGATACTGTTAGGAACACGTTTTTATTTCATTTCAAGTTTAGTTCATGTCGTGTATTTAGTTGCTCATATGGATTCTAAGTTTGTTATTAAGGGACGGTTCATTAGGAATCCATGGGCCGGCCAATTTAGTTAAAATCCTTCTAGAACATTGTTAGCATGTGATGCCCTAACCATGTGCCTATAAATAGAAGGCTTGGGGCATCATTATCTTTGTTGGTTTTCATTTCATTGTGCCGAAGCTTTGTTAGTTTATTGAATGAAATAAAATCATCTGAATTCTCTTCATCTCTATTCTCTTATCTCTCGTAATTCATTACTAGTCTCGTTATGACACATTTCTATTTTACATGTTTCACCATCCTACATTTCTTCCAAACTTCTGTCTATAATTACGTGTTTATCAAAACCAAATATTGAAAAAATATGTTTTCTTTCCTCATAAAAACATTTTGAAATAAAACCAAAACTATTTCATTAAAATATTTTTCACATCAGCAGAAAAACCCACTTTCAAACATTGTTGAATAATGCCAAAAACATTTCTTTAAATCATGCATGGTGATCTCATATCTGTCATCTATATTTATGTATGTGACATTTATAAGTGAACTAAATTTGAAAATAACCATAATTTATTCACTAAGACCTCACTTGGTACAAGTATAGAAGTCCATGCTATCACAACTCTACATTCCCATGCACATAGATATTCATTAGGATTATTTAACTAGCTTATTAATCTTCCTAAATATGATTCTATGAATTACTTGGTGCTATGTAGTATTTTCTTGTCTAACATATATATGTTACATGCTAAATGAGTTGTTTGCATGCTAGATAATAATGTCTAATGAATATGCTTAGCATACATAAGCTATTAAATCCTAAATTGCCTCAAAAGAAGTTGGACTTGCTTGAAACTAAACCCAAAAACACAACCCTTTCAACAATTTTCTGCCAAAAACCCATTTCCAGTAACCTGGAAATCAGCAAATGGGCGGCCCCCTTAATTCATTAGGCGGCCCCCTTAATCTTTAAGGGGACCGGCCCCTTAATTAAGGGGACCGGCCATCTGATGGTCGAAGGTGCTGCTCCCTTTTTCTATTTTTAAGCCCATTTTATCCTATACCTCCCAAAATTCACAAACACATTTTGTCACAAACCACCCTCCAAAATTTACCTTCCACAATCACATCATCACTACACCATAAATACCCATTTGGAGGAGGATGCTTGACATTTGCCATAACCCAACAAATGATGTTGTTCAAACTCAACCAACACCTAAACCTCATCCTAATGAACCCTTTCACACACATAACCAATCATCCATATGTCCACCTTCATTCACTCATAATTACCCAAGTTCACAAATGTCTCCACCACCAAAAGTGTCACCACCACTTCCACCAAATAACAACCACTCTCCATCATCATCACCTTCCACTCAACACTTGAAGTTCATTGAAGAACTCAAGGAAGCCCATGAGCTTAATGCTCTCCTTGCTTTGCACCTTGCTCAAAGCAACTTAGACCCATCACCATCATTACCATCATCACCACATCACTCGAGTCAAATTGAGAAACATGTCAACAATTGTCCTTTTTGCATCTTTCTCCAAAATCAAACCATCATTACCATCATCACCATCCATCTCACCATCATTACCATCATCACCACATCACTTGAGTCAAATTGAGAAACATGTCAACAATAGTCCTTGTTGCATCTTTCTCCAAAACCAAACCATCACCTTAAATGAGCGTCTCACTTGGATTGAGTATCTTCTCACTAGATCTAATCCAACACCACCACTTGAACAACATCAAAACCCTCATTCAACATGGTCAAGTCCAAGCTCTCCACCTCCAATTCCTCCATCAACACTCTCTCCAACATCCATACACCCAAACTTACAACCCCATTAATCCAATTTTTTTACCCCCTCTTTACCATCATCCATCCAAAATAATCCAAGTTTTCATGTCTCAAGCAAGTCCAATGGATCTCTTAGGCAATTTAAAATTTTCTACTTATTGCATGCTATAAGCAAAATATGTGTTGTATCAATAATTATGTTTTTAACATAATTATTTTCAACTAATGAATGCTTTATTTCTTGTCTTTAATATATGATTGTTATGCTTATTGCTTGTATACTTGATATCATGATATATATACATGCTTGATGATTAATAACATGCTTATTCCATAATATGTTTTAAATATATGCATGCGTAATTAACATGTTTATGTCACTATTTAATCATTCTTGATGTACATGATTCAAATGGAGCTTGCTGCAAAAACACCCTAAAAATGACCCTTTTTCTGGAAATTTTCAAATTTGGTCGCCTGGGAAAACACCAGATGGGCGGCCCCCTTAATTCCCTAGGCGGTCCCCTTAATTTTAAGGGGGCCGGCCTACAATTAAGGGGACCGGCCATCTGGCAGTAAAATTTACTGTTTTCTTTTGCATCTTGCGACCCCTTTTATCTAGCCCAAACCTTACCTAAATCAACCATCACCTCCATCAAACACCCATTTTCATTCACCATGCTATCACCAAAATCATCTCTAAGACACCAAAACTCCATCACCACCACCTCAATGTTAATCCCCAAGTGCACCAAATGCACCATCAAAAACACCCTTTCATCCATCAATAACTACATCAACTCACACCTTTCATCACCACCATCAAGAGCATCAACTCCACCTCCTACTCAAGAACCTCCATTCACCCAACTTGTCATTTCCATATCACCAATAACACCTCTTGATGCTCATTTCTCATCATCACCAATACCACCACACATGCTTAACAACCAACCTCCACCACAACCTCCATCATTTTCACCCACTACACTACCACCACCTTCATTCTCACCAAATTAAGCATATGCAATGCTTAATCAAAAATAATTTTTCAAACCATTTTGTGTGCAAGCCCCATGGAAGATCATGTACTCCTAGAATGATTATGTAGATTGCATTACTTACTAGCTAATGTAGGATTGAATATAATCTTGGATGGTTGTGTATTGATACACAACATTTTTAATGAATGTCTTTATATGCATGCTTATTTTTGCTATATATATGCTTGTGCTTCTAATATTTTTCTTGCAAGTATTCCATGTATCGATTCCTTGGTGCCCTCAAACGAGGGGGAGCATACATCAAGGGGGAGTTCTCGTTCCAACAAATTTTGTCTCTAAAACTTGTCGGCTCAACCTTTTTGATGCTACAAAAAGGGGGAGAAGTGAATATAGACTCACTAAATACATGTCCAAAAATAACTTTTTGGATTTAATGAGTTTCGGTTTTGTAATCATCAAAAAGGGGGAGATTGTTGACATAAATAAATGCCTAAAAACATTATCAATATTTATTCATATCCCTATGTTTTGATGATCACAAAATGTAAACTCCTTAAAACATAAACTTATAAGTTAAACAAGTACTTAGTTGTAAATATTCACTTCTACAACTAAAATCACTTAAGGTATGAATGAACTAATGCTTAATGCATTATATGATCAAAGGAACATTTTCTTAATAACTAGATTTTTTATAAAACATCAAAAACATTTTATATATTTTTGAAAAACATTTTTGGTATTAAATAAAAATGTTTAATCTTTTATAAAAATATGAATTCAAATTTTTAACCAAAATCAGTTAAAATGTTCCAGAAAAACCTTCCCCACAAAAGGACAAAATTGGCCAACGTTCAGTAGGGGCGGCCCCCTTAATTTTGCTAGGCGGCCCCCTTAATAATTAAGGGGACCGCCCCCTATTTAAGGGGACCGCCCCCGCTCCAGTAGGCTCCAGCTGTCCAGATTTTTCCCTATAAATACCAGCCTTCCCCTGGATTTTTACTCACCCTTTTGCACTAAAACTTTCTGTTGTAGATCTCATTTCATATCTTAAAAAACCTTTGATCATGTAATCTTAAGCATTGGTTTCCAAGTGATCCAAGCTTCCACCATCCAAGTGCAAAAGAAGAATACTTCTATCAATCAAGATTAGAAGTATTACAACTTAGTATCATCTTGTTACTTAAGTTGTGTGTTTAACAAAGTTTGTAAATCATTCATTCATTTGTATGTAAGGTGTGTGTTGTAGATTAGTGTTGTGTGTAAGTAGTGAAGATGTTGTATAAGTAGTTGTGGTATAGAAGTTGTGAGGTCAAAGTGTAGAAGTCGTGAAGCCGTTGTGTAGAAGTCGTGAACCCGTGGTGTAGAAGTTGTGAAGCCGTAGCTTAGAAGACATGAAGTCCTTGTGTTGAAGTCGTGAAGCCATAGCATAGAAGTTGTGTAGCGGTCGTGTTGAAGCCGTGAAGTCCTAGTCGTGAAGTCCTAGTGTTGAAGTCGTGAAGCCGTAGCATAGAGGTTGTGTAGCGGTCATGTTGAAGTCGTGAAGTCTTAGTCATGAAGACATAATGTTGAAGTCGTGAAGCCACATCATAGAGGTTGTGTAGCGGTCGTGTTGAAGTCGTGAAGAAGTCGTGAAGCAGTCGTGAAGCCGTTGTGAAGTAGTCGTGAATAAGTTGTGAAGAAGTTATGTTGTGAAGTTGTGAGATTGGTTCTAGCTACGATTAGAACTCGACATTTAGCTTTGTGTCGTTAAACCTGTGTAAACCAAAGTTGTGTACGATTTTCTCCGCCATAAGGGAGCTTATTGAAGTTGTGAAGAAAAATCTTGAGCAAGGTGTGCTCGGGGAGTGGAGTAGGGCAAGGAAGGTGTCCTTGTAGCCGAACCACTATAAATCTCTCGTGTCTCGGTTAGATCTTTCCATACCTTATTTATTTCATTACTTGCATCGTCATTACTTTCATACACATAGGCTTTTATAATTGCTAGTATTAATTAGAGGTCGACTTCACATAAAGATCAAATTGAAAATCCATTCAAGAAACCAAAACTTTTACAATCAATTTAAAAGAATACATATATAACTAATAATAAGATTTAAATTTTATTTTTCATAACAAACTAGAATCTAAAGTTTTTTAAAAGTATAAAACAAAGGTTTTTATAATAAATTAAAAAGACATAAAACTATTCAACCCCCCCTTCTAGTTTTCCACAGGAGTTTTCGCAATTCTTGGATCTTTCGCAATTGGAGACTTTTCGCAATTGGATAAACCTTTCGCAATTGACAGACCTTTCGCAATTGGCTGCGTGAACAGTGTTTTTCGCAATGGTTTTCAACAGTAACTTTCGCAATTGGACAAAAACATCACTTAACCAAAACCAAACATAATAACTCATAACAAACATCTTAATTATCTACACGATCAATAAAAACACAAGATGTCTCAACCACCATACAATTACAACTTCTACAATCAACAACAGCAACAGTACCATCAACAACCATTTCAGCAGCAATATCCTCAGCACCAGTATCAACCATCATACCAACCACAGTATCAACAACATCAAATGCTCATGCATCAACATCAATTCCCTCAGCAACAACAACTTCTTCCACAACCAATGCAGAAGTACCAACCATCTTCCAGAGAACCACATTGGTTTACCAAAATGTGTGAAGCCATAAGTAGTCAGCAATCGAGGCATGAAGCAGGTTCTCAAGACACACCACCTATGCTCACACCTGGAAACTATGTGCAGTGGTCCAGTCGGTTTCTCCGTTTCATTGAGCTAAGGAAACCTCACGAGAAATATATGAAGAAAGTCATCATTGATGGACCATATCCAACACCTACAACAACCATTCCCGGTGATCCAACTCAAGTTCCTCCAAGAGAAGCAACCACAACCCCCACTCCTCTAGCTCAACTAACTGCAGAACAAGTCCTACAACAAGAGGCCAATGAGCTATCCATGTCTTATATACTCCAACGGATTTCCAACCCTATCTTCAGGAGTATTGATGCCCAGAAGACAGCCAAGGACATGTGGGAGCACGTACATCTGCTTATGGAAGGTACTGAACTGAATCAAGAGGACTTGGAATCAAAGTTGTACATGGAATACACACACTTCATGATTGAACCTGAGGAATCCTTGGAATCATACTATCATCGTTTCACCAATATCATCAATGATCTGGATCGCCACAATATTACCTTACCAAAGATTGCTGTCAACACAAAGTTTTTGGGATGCCTTGGCCCGGATTGACAGAAGTATGTCACATTCGTTCGTCAAGCCAAGAGGATTAATGACGTATCTTATGGGTTGTTATATGATTACCTAAAACAACACCAATCTGAAGTTGATAAGGATCGAGTTGCACGTGGAGGATTCTCACCAGCACCTAATCCAAACTCACTTGCTCTCATGGCTCAATCACATTTTGCACCAAACTAGGAGTTTGTTCCACCGCCAACACCTCATTCAGGGTTTACTCCACAACCGTCAAATCAAATTATCCCTTATGAAGCACCCGAACAATACCCTGATAATCAACTTGTTCCATTCGACAACACTGATTACAACATGTACTCCAATGTTGACACTGATGAAGATGATGCATTTAATTCTTTAAATGAGGGGTTTGCATTAATCGCGCGTGCATTCAGCAAATTCTCCAACAGGTCAAACAATCGTCTGAGGACATCATCAAACACCAGAAATCAGGCAGTCGTTAATAATGGACGGGTTGAGATTCAGAATCGGTCTTCAGGAAGGTTTGGCTCAGGAAACATGGGGAATTCTGGTGGGCAACGATTTACTTCAGGAAGTGGTAGTCGAAACAGCATGGGTAACAATCAGAGAAGGAATCAGTTTGTTGACAAAGGGAAAGGGATTGCTAATACTTCCATCACTTGCTACAATTGTGGGGGAAATGGTCATATGGCTAACACATGCCCCAAACCGAGAACAATAGGTAGTGCAAATCATAAAGAAGCTCTTCTCATGGCATTGAAGGATGAAAGGGCCAGTGGTGTTTTGACAGAGAAGGAGCAGAGTTTTATGGCAAATGTATACTCCGATGATGAAATGGAGGATCTGGAGGCTAATGTTGCAGTCATGTTAATGGCCAACATGCAGGAGATAAACCTGACCGAGACAGGCCCGATATATGACTCCGATGGCTTATCTCAGGTATCTGAAGCAGATTGTCTAATTCATGAAATTGCATCACCATCTGTATCTACATCTACACAAGATAATTTTGCTCAACATGCATCATCATTCTCATCTTCAGACAATGATCAAATAAACACAGTGGTTACCTTTGATGATGATAAAATTAACCCAGTAGTTTCATTTGATGATTCTTTTGACGATGACAATTCTGAACATCTTGAGCAAAATGATCTTATGCAAGATTCAGATTCAGAACTCATGACCTTATTGCTTGCCACCCAATCACAATTGAATGCACATAAATCCCAGATGGACAAATGCAATGACATTAACAAAAACTTAAAAGCCAAAGTTGCACTGTTAACAAAGGACCTTGAGTGCTACAAGCAACAACTTTCAAACTTTGAAAACCATGAAAAACGTGAGAAAAGTTTTGAGTCTGCATTCCAAGAGTCATATGTAAAAGTACAAAATTTGGAACATCAAATTCGTGAATTAACGGTTTCCAAGAATGAAATAATTTCACAAAAGGAACAAGAAATATTTGGTTTTCAAAAACAGGTTGACATTCTCCAATCGGAAATTTCTAAAACCAAAACAGAATTGTCAACTTGTCAAACAAATTTTTCTGAACACAAAGAAGCTTCAAGGAAACGTGTCGATTCATATCTTGAAGAAATTGTGACATTGGAAGGCAAACTTAAGGATTTTCAAAACGTTGTTTATAAAGCGGGTAATTCTGTAACAGCTCTTCGAAATCTAACTGTCAAACCAAATCCTCGCGGATATGGATTTGCAATCGGATGTGATCAACCTCGTTTTTTAAACAAAGCATTCGAGACAAACCCTAAGTTGTACAGTGCCGAATTATTGTTTGATGATACGTTTCAACGTGTGGTTGTTTACAGTACTGAAGAGGAAGAAGAACATGATATCGAGTGTCGATCAAAGATGAGTCATGTAAAATATAACAAACCATACGATTATTCAAAAGCACCTCATATTAAAGAATCTTTTGTACCTCAAAAAGAGAAATCTGTACAACCGTGCTCTTTAACTGAAATAAATACTTCATCTGAAGTTGCTCCTGTTACCACTGTTGCACAAATCAATGGTCCTTTACCAAGTCAAGGTGTTAATGAACAAATGCAAAAGGAATGTCGCATTCTCAAATATTTCAAAACATTTATGGAGGACATTCAACTTTTTGGAAAACGCTATTGAAAGAAATTCTGAAATCAAAGTCTCCACTTTTCTCTCTCCTTATGAGAAAGAAAAGCGAGAAGTTTTTCAAAAACAATTATTGCCACTTGTTAATCACCTGCGACTTTGTGCAACTCAATGGGAACAGGAACTCCAGTCATAAGTTGTATCAATGATGAGTATTTTCAATGCAAAAGATGTCAAAATTGCAAAACAAAAAGGTCAAAAGAAAGCTTTAAAAAAAGATGTTGATCGACTCTTGACAAATGTTCTTTGTTCGGATGTGATATCTATGATAATGAATTCTATCTATTTATCTTGTCATAAAATGCTTGTTGATGATCACTGTGATGAACTTGAGACAATGAGAATTAAGAATGAAAATCTGAGAGAAGAAAATGAGCGACTCAGACAAATCAGTGATGATGTGGAAACCAAATGTGCAAAAGAAATTTTCAAAATTCGTCAAACACTGGATAAGTGTCAGGCTCAAAGTATTAAATTTGAATTAGCATTACAAAGTCAAAAAGAATCTTTGTCTTCTCAAAATGTTTGTGTTTCAACACTTCAAAAACTTGAAAAAGAAAATGAGGTTTTAAAACATCAAATTTTAGAGTATGAAAAAGATATTGCTGAAGTTTGTGATAACAGAAATGACACTGTTCGGTTCAATAGACAATTGGAATAAAAAATTCAAGAACAAAACCACATCATCATTGAAATGAAAGAGAAACTCAGAATTCTTGACAAAGGGAAAGTTGTATAAAATAATGTGATTGCACCAGGAATGTACAAAGTAGATAAGGCACCTAAGAAAGCATCATCTCAAACTACTAATGTGAATACTTCAACTTCCACAGGATTAGGCACCACATCTAAGGCTAGCAGCTCAAAGACCACCAAGAGTCAAAAGAAAAGACAAAAGAAGATTAGAGTTTAGCAACCTAAGAGTGGATTATCTAAGAACGCAGAAGTAGAAGTTAATGCTAGTAGTTTGAATAAGACACATGTTACGTCTAGTTTGGAATCTAGCTTGTCTGAGTCTCATTCTGAATCTGATGTAATGAATGTTGAATCTTTAAATATTACTAATGATATTATGGTTGATGCTTCTTGTATATTCTGTCACACTAGTATGTTGTCTGGAAATCATCAGAAATGCATTGCTAAGACCCTTTTGTCAAGGAAAAAGAAACGTACTTCTGGCATTTCCAATAGGCCCAAAACAGCTGCTAAGTCCATATTAGGAAAACCGCCTCAAGTAGTTTCTGAGACCACCATTGACAAGCCCGTAGTTGCCCCTAGGAAAATCCATTCACCTAGCATGTTCACTAAGAAGAAAGCATAAACTAGTTGGGCGTGGCAGCGTTGGTTGCAATATAAACCTAGTTTTGCCTGGGTTCCTAAGATATTGAAAACTTGTATTACTAACCCACCTGGATCCACTGGTTCCAACTCTCCTGTGTCCTCTTCTTGTGATGCAGGTAATTCAAATTGTGCTATGGATTGTTGATAGCGGGTGTTCCCGACACATGACAGGGAATCTAAAGCTTCTAGTAAACTTCGTCGCGAAGTTCATAAGCACTGTCAGGTTCAGGAATGATCATTACGCAGCTATCATGGGTTACGGTGATTATGTCAATGGGAATATCGAAATTAGCAGGGTATATTACGTTGAGGGCGTAGGTCATAATTTGTTCTCAGTCGGACAATTTTGTGATAGTGATCTAGAAGTGGAATTTAGGGAGAAAACTTGTTTCATTCGAGATCTTAAAGGGAATGACCTCATGAAAGGGAAACGTGGCACCAGTCTGTATATTATTTCCTTCGAAGGCATGACAGCTTCCTCTCCAATATCTCTACTATCCAAGGCACATCCCACAAAAGCGTGGCTATGGCACAAATGGATGTCTCACCTAAACTTCAAAACAATGACTGAGCTTGCTCGCAAAAAGTTGGTAGACGGTCTTACAAAATTCAGATACGCCAAAGATCATCTATGTCCCGCTTGTGAACAAGGAAAAAGTACTCGTGCTCACTTTCCTCCTAAACCCGAGCACAGTACTGATCACGCACTTCAACTGTTACATATGGATCTATGTGGCCCTATGCGTGTTCAAACTATTAATGGGAAGCGGTAAATACTGGTAATAGTCGATGATTACTCAAGATGGATTTGGACTTATTTCCTTCCCAGTAAAGATCAAGCACCATCCATGATCATCACCTTTCTCACAAAGATTCAAGTTCAGTTACGCAACACCATTAGAAAAATTCGCACAGACAATGGCACTGAATTCAAGAATCAGACTCTTCGGGAGTATTATGAGAAAGTGGGTATTGAACATCAAACATCCATTGCTCGCAGCCCCGAACAAAACGACGTAGTTTAAAGACGAAACTGAACATTGGTGGAAGAAATAATAACTATGTTAATCAATGCTCAGTTACCAGATTACCTATGGGCCGAAGCCGTTTCAACTGCCTGCTACACCCAAAATAGATGCATCATCACTAAAAGGCACACCAAGACACCATATGAAATTGTTCACCGCAGAAAACCAAAAATCAATTACTTTCATGTCTTTGGAGCTCTTTGCTATCCAAAAAATGATCGTGATGACCTCGGAAAATTGAAGGCCAAAGAGGATATAGGGATTTTTGTATGTTATTGTGAAAATTCAAATGGATTCAGAATTTGGAACCGTCGCACCCGGGAGATTCAGGAGACTATCCATGCTAATTTCGATGAGCTCACAGAGATGGCTTCTGAGCAAAACAGCTTAGAACCCGCAACCAACCGTCTCAACTTTCTTGATCCTTCAGCTACAACCTTCTCTCTATACCGCAAAGATCTAGAAGACTTGTTTGCTCCATTGTTTGATGACACTATAGTTAGTCATGCTCAAGATGTATCCACAAGTTCCGCTGCACAAACACTCGTCGATAATCAAGAACCTGATACTCCAGTGACTACTACTACCACAGCAGTTGCTACAGAAGCACCTCAACCAGACACATCATCATCAATTAATCAACCCGCTTCTAATTCTGAGGCTGCAACTGAGGATCCCCCGCAACATTCTTTTCAAGTACCCCCACCAACAGATTATGACGAAAATGCCTTCTTTAATCCATTTGCGCCGGCTCCCACCATTCCTGATGTTGCAGATTCGTCCTCACGCAATTTGGAACCGTCAAATCTGCACCATACCTATCAACATTACCCATCAACACATAAATGGACAAAGGATCATCCCCTCATAAATGTGATTGGCAACCCAGAAAACCCTGTAATGACAAGAAAATGACTCCATACAGACGGTGAAACCTGCATTTATGCTCTCACCGTTTGTCAGTCCGAACCCAAAACCATTAAAGAAGCCCTTACATACGACAACTGGATTGAATCCATGCAAGAGGAATTGGATCAATTCAAACAGTTGGAAGTTTGGGAATTAGTCGAGAGACCAGATGGGGTATATGTCGTTGGTTTAAAGTGGATCTGGAAAAATAAGCTAGATGCGGATGGTACAGTGATTCGTAACAAGTCTCGCTTGGTCGCCAAAGGGTTCAGTCAGGAAGAAGGCATTGACTTCGAAGAATCGTTTGGACCAGTGGCACGTCTTGAGGCTATTAGGATTTTCCTGGCGTCCGCTGCTCACAAGAACATCACGGTATAACAGATGGGCGTGAAGACTGCATTTCTCAATGGATAACTCCGAGAAGAGGTGTACGTTTCACAACGAGAGGGCTTCGTCGATCAAGAGCATCCAAACCATGTCTACAGACTTAAGAAAGCCCTCTACGGCCTTAAACAAGCCCCGAGGGCATGGTATGATAAACTGTCTGCTTTCCTATTAGCCAATCATTTTACTAAAGGATCTGTGGACCCGACTTTGTTTAAACAAAAACACGGGGAGGACATTCTCATCGTACAAATTTATGTAGATGATATCATTTTTGGATCAACTCATAAAAAGTACTCAAACGCTTTTGCAAGACTTATGAAACAAAACTTTGAGATGTCCATGATGGGTGAACTAAAGTTCTTCTTAGAACTGCAAGTTCATCAATCACCTCGTGGTATATTCTTGAGTCAGTCCAAATATGCTCAGGAAATCCTGAAAAAGCATGGTATGACCAGCTGTGACACCTATAACACCCCTATGTCCTCCTTATCCCCAAAGCTAGATGCTGATCTACATGGCACACCCATTGATCCTACGAAATATCGTAGTATGATTGGGTCTCTCATGTATCTCACAGCTAGCCGGCCGGATGTTGTATTTGCCACGTATCTTTGCTTCCGATATCAATCAAGACCAACTGAGCGGCATTTATCAGTCGTTAAAAGAATCCTTCGATACATAAAGGGAACCATCCATTTGGGGATCTGGTATCCGAAGGATTCTAGGTTTGAACTTGTTGCATTTTCAGACGCTGACCATGCAGGGTGCTTAGACACGAGAAAAAGTACATCAGGGGGAGTACAGTTTTTAGGTGACAAGCTCGTCTCTTGGCAGTCAAAGAAGCAAGACTGTACATCTCTGTCATCTGCAGAATCAGAATACGTCGCCATGTCTGCCTGTTGCGCTCAAATCATTTGGATGCGATCTCAGTTGATGGACTACGGATTCGTGTTTAACAAGATTCCGATGTACTGCGACTCCAAGAGTACCATCGCTATTTCATGCAACACGGTTCAACACTGCAAATCGAAGGATATTGCTCTACGATATCACTTTATCAAGGAGCATGTGGAAATGGGTACTGTTGAATTATACTTTGTGGGTACTGAACACCAATTGGCAGATCTGTTCACCAAAGCTTTCCCTCATGCAAGGTTTGTGGAACTAGTCCACCAGATTGGTATGAGATGTTTGACTCCAACTGATTTGGAAAATTTTCTCAAAAACAATTAACTGAGTCAAACATCAATTCTATCTTTGTAAATATTTTTGATTAAAACACAAAAAGATTTTACATTTCTTATATTATACCAAAAAAAAAAAAAAAATGCAAGTACAAAACCTTTCGTCAAAACTTTGTTCATTTTAAACCGTCAACAATTATTTTTGAACAAGTGTTGAGGAGGAGACATAAAATTTTAAAATTTTCTCAAATTTTGTACTTGCATAATTTCTTCAAAGTTGTTGCTTCAAATGAAAAGGCTGGCAATATCTTAAAATTTAGACTTGTGTGTGCGAATATTGATAAGTTTAAAACTTAAATTTAGCATGGTAGGTTCTTAAGGAATACAATACAAGGTTTAGGGTCTAATGGTGTTAAACTGGCAAAGATAATAAAAGTCAAATAAAATGAAAAAATCTGACCATATTGTAATATTTTAGAATGTATATTCACTTCCTTATTTATGTAATTCTATACTCTAGAATATTCTATTAGAGCCTATATATACAAGGCTATGATTGTAACCCTAAGGTATCATTCAGTAATAAATGTTGCATTTGCTAAATTATTGGCACATTATAATACGTTATCAGCACGAAATGTTGCATTTGCTAAATTATTGGCACAAATAATTCAATTGAGGGAAAATTTTCCTGATTATCATATCAGGAACATAAGGCTTGATAATGCCGCAGAATTTACATCCCAATCTTTTAACGATTATTGTATGTCAATTGGAATTAATGTGGAGCATCCGGTTGCACATGTGCATACACAAAATGGTCTAGCTGAATCGTTCGTTAAAAGATTGCAGCTAATAGCAAGACCATTGCTTATGAAATCTAATCTCCCATCATCGGCATGGGGACATGCTATTTTACATGCTGTGGCATTGGTTAGATTAAGACCAAGTGCATATCACAAGTATTCTCCACTACAATTGGTCTCTGGCAGAGAACCAAGTTTGTCTCATCTAAAAATCTTTAGTTGTGCTGTTTATGTCCCAATTTCTCCTCCACAACGTACAAAGATGGGACCACAAAGAATTTTGGGAATATATATTGGTTTTTAATCTCCATCAATTATCAAATATATGGAACCATTAACTGGAGATGTATTTACAGCACATTTTGCTGATTGTTATTTTGATGAGACAATATTCCCGATGTTAGGGGGAGAAAAAGAAAAAGAAAAGCCTGAAAAAGAAGGTTTAACATGGAATGCATCATCCATATCATATCTTGACCCTCGAAGTGTCAAAGTGAACTTGAAGTTCAAAAGATTATTCAATTACAAAGAATAGCCAATGAGCTGCCGGATGCATTCACTGATGCAAAACGAGTTACTAAATCACATATACCGGCTGCAAATGCTCCCGCACGAATTGATATTCCAAAAATATCAGATGAGTCTATTATACGTAGAAAACGTGGATGACCAATTGGGTCAAAGGATACACATCCACGAAAAAGAAAAGAACAAAACAATGATACTAGCAAAAATGTTGATATTATGCCAAAAGAGGTGGATAACATCCTAAAAGAAAATGGCAATTCCACAATTGATGTGGATGATTCTCTGGAAGAGACACAAGTACCTAATGATGAGATCTCAATTAATTATGTACAAAATGGTACAACATGGGAAAGATATAAAACACGTGTTGATGAAATTTTTGCATATGCTATAGCAAGTGATGTGATAAATGATGAAAACTATTTTCCCAAATCTGTGGAAGAATGTCGACAAAGTAAAGATTAGGAAAAATGGAAAGAAGCTATTCAAGCAGAGCTAGATTCACTTGAAAAACGTCAAGTGTTTGGCCCCATGGTTTTAACCCTACAAAATGTTAAGCCGGTTGGCTATAAGTGGGTATTTGTGATAAAAAGGAATGAGAAAAATGAAATTATCATATATAAAGCAAGACTTGTGGCACAAGGGTTTTCTCAAATACCCGGAGTTGATTATGAGGAAACATATTCACCTGTTGTTGATGCCTCAACTTTAAGATTTCTAATTAGTCTTGCAAATATGGAAAAACTCCAAATGCGCCTCATGGATGTTGTTACGGCATACTTATATGGATCACTTGATAGTGATATTTACATGAAAGTCCCTGAAGGACTAAAGATTCCTGAAGCATATCAATCAAAACCCCGTGAGATGTTTTCCATAAAATTACAACGATCTTTATATGGATTAAAACAATCAGGGCGAATGTGGTATAATTGCTTGAGTATCTTTTGAAAGAAGGATATAAGACTAATCCTATTAGTCCTTGTGTTTTTATCAAAAGATCGGAAAGGGGTTTTGCTATTGTTGCAGTATATGTTGATGATCTAAACATTATTGGAACTTCAGAAGAGATTGAACATACTGCAAAATTGTTGAAAAATGAATTCGAAATGAAAGACCTTGGCATAACAAAATTTTGTCTTGGCTTGCAAATTGAGCATTTTCATAATGGAATTTTTGTCCATCAATCTAACTATGTAGAGAAAATATTGAAAACGTTTAATATGGACAAAGCTCATCCATTAACTTCGCCAATGGTCGTTAGATCACTCCATCGGGAAGATGATCCATTTCGCCCAAAAGAAAGTGATGAAGAAGTTCTTGGCTCTGAAATACCGTATCTAAGTGCAATTGGAGCTCTAATGTATCTTGCTAATAATACACGTCCCGAAATTGCATTTTCTGTAAATGTATTAGCAAGACATAGTTCGATGCCAACACGGCGACACTGGAATGGAATCAAGCATATATTTCGTTATCTCTGTGGTACACGTGATATGGGATTGTTTGATCAAAGGAATTCGAAATCAAAGTTGGTCAGATATGCTGATGCTGGATATTTGTCAGACCCGCACAAAGCAAAGTCACAAACAGGTTATGTTTTCACATATGGTAACACTGCAATTTCATGGAGATCAACCAAGAAAACACTTATAGCTACATCATCAAACCATGTTGAACTTATAGTTAATACATACATTCAAAGTCATCTGCCATATTCACCATAAGCAGTAAATACACCCAACCACTGCATCTACGGCTAGAATCAATCCACTAAATGCGTTCAAGATCTATCAAATTTGTGAGTGATTTAATGTTTAGAATATGATCTTAAGCAATGGTTTTTAAGGATTTCAAGATCCAACGGTTCATTTTTGCTAAATCAAATGTTCTAGATCTAGGGTTCGTGCGTAATTCAAGAAATTCAATTTTGAGTGTTTATGATGTATCTGTTGGTGTGTTTATGCTTAGAATATGTTTGTAAACATTGTATGCATGCTTAATCTAACCCAAAAACATGAATCGTGAATATTGTTGATTTAGGGTTTAAGCGCATAATTGTCATTGTTTTCGCAATTGTCGAAAGTTTTCGCAATTGTCTAAAGTTTTCGCAATTCTCGAAAGTTTACGCAATTGTCGAAAGTTTTCGCAATTGTCAAAAGTTTTCGCAATTGTCAAAAGTTTTCGCAATTTTCAAAAGTTTTCGCAATTGACAAAAGTTTTCACAATTGTCCAAAGTTTTCGCAATTGTCGAAAGTTTTCGCAATTGTATGTGAACCAAGAAGTTTATCTAATTCTAACTTTCATGTATCCTGCAAATTGGTGTCTGAATGATGTTTCAGGTATTTCAAAATGACTACACCATCACAACAACCACTACCCCTGCTCACCAAGGAAGAAGTTTTCCCACAAGGTTTCAAGGCAAAATATGGGAACAACAATGCAAGGGTTGTCTTTGATGATATCAAGTGTGCGGAACCAAGTTGCTAGATTGCCATTGAAATTCTCAAAAGACATAAGTTCAAGGGCATGTTGGAGAATTTAGACAATATTTTAGAATTTTACATTCATCAAATGTGGAGTACCATTCAGCTTGATGATGAGGACAAATACTTCACATGCACCTTGGACCGTAAGCAAGTCAAAGTCACTCCCACCCATCTACGTAAAGCATTATCCTTACCTGAACCACCAGAAACCGCTAACAAATATTGGCCTGCACCTTCAGAAGATGACATCATCAAATTCTTCATCGACATTGGTTATGATGAACAACCCAACCAACCACTTACAACAATCTCCAGAGTAAATGCAAAATCCATTCTACAACCATGGAGAACCATTTACTACATATTGGTTCGTTCGGTTTCAGGAAGAGACAGTGGACATGAGCACCCAAGATTATCACACACTCAACTCTTCTGGGGCATGGTTCATCAGAAAAGTATTGATTATGCTGAACTCATCTGGGAAGACCTTGCATTTCAGATTCGAGGCCAATGCAAAAAACCATTAACAAGGATCCCATTTGTCCGATATACCAAAATGCTTATCAGCTTTCTACTTGACGAGAACCTCGACATTTCACAACGACCTGAAGACAAAGAACTACATGTGTTGAGAATGGATAAAATAGTCAATTCAGTTTATTTCCCGAAAGATAGCTCACACAAACAAGGGGAAAGATTACCTGAAGGATTGTTAACAAAATCAATTCAGAAGACACAGGCTTTCAAAGACTATGATGATGCTTACAACAAAGGTCAAGTCGGGCTTTCCAAACTTGGGGAAGGAACAGGATCTTCTAAAACTCGTTCTAAAAGCAGTAAGACTGGGAGTGCTTCAAGTGCTTCAAAGCAACCAAGAAAACCACACCCCAGAACCCTTAAAAGACGAATCAAATGTACTCCCAAGCCCAAAGTAGAAGAAGAAGGGATTCTTAATGAAGAAGAATCAGAGTCAAAAGAAACTAAGTCAGAAGAGAACATTGTGATGCAAGTAAACGAAGAAGAAGATATTCAATGGGACGTGGATACTATTAAGGCAATGCAAGAGAGCAAAAAGACAAACAAGGAAGTTGAAGACAGAAGGGCACAACTGAGGGTTAAGGAGCTAAGGAAATTGGAAGAAGCCAAAGGAGCAAGAGGATCAAGAACTGCTCAAAAATTTCCTCCGACCCATACTGATTCGGTTAATCAACTCGGAGGGTCAGGAGGTGCTACAGAAGATATTTGATCGGCCCCAAATGGTCAACCCAAATTAACCAGTTAAATGGTTAATAAAAGTCAATCACTTGAGAACACAATGCAATTATCCAAGGATTTTAGTGTATCCCCTGGTCGTTAAGTCCCAACGAGGTGTGTAAACTGAAATAAAACGAATTTGTGATCGGGTGAATATTGAACAGGAAAGGGTTTTGAGTGATTAAACTAAGGAAATATAAAAGGAAATAGCTTAAACAAACTATAAAAACAAGTACTTGAAAGCAAAATACTTAGAAACGTTTTAAAACATAAAAACGTACGTTTAAATAAAAATTACGTAAACGTACAAAATAAAACGTGAATTCTGACCAATATAAATCCCACGGATGTGAAAATTATATTTTAAGAATCCAATTGATAAATGAAAATTATTGGAAAAAGAAAATTATTTATTTGACTATTTATTTAATTATTATTAATTATTTATTATTTAATTACTTTTTAAACTATTTTAATTTATAATAAATACTAAATGAACAAATAAAAATCTAAAACTTTTTCTATAAATATTATGAGGTGAAAAGAAGCTAAGAAAATTATAAAAATGAGAATTGCTTAATTAAAAAAATTAAAAAGATAAAATCTATTAAATAGAAACTATCACTTATTTTCTATTTTATTTTTCCTAAGGTCTACAGATATAATTATATTTTTCCTATATTCTTCTTAACAAAATAAAATTTAGAAAATTAAAATTATATTTTTCTGATTAATATTCTATTTATTATGAATTAATTACTATTTTAAACTAATTAAAAGATTAAAAATATAAAAATTATTAATAAAAATCTGAAACTTTTTCCTAAATTATTTTAAGTTATTAAAAGGCTAAGAAAAATAAAAAGGTGGTAACAGCTTATTCTGATAAGCTGCTATAAGCTGAACAGCTTATATAAGCTTAAAACTAAAAAGGGTTAAAATAAAAAAGGTATAAATAAAAACTGATGCAAAGTATAACTGAGAAGTGAGCTAGCCCAGCTGGTTACGCAGTGAACTTGTCACCCAGGGAACCCAGGTTCGAATCCACACACACCCTTTTTGCTCAAACTTTTTTTTTTTTGACTTTTTCTGTTTGCTACTTATCTATAAGCTAATATTAAGCAACTTTAAAACTGGACTTATTTTTAGAACAAGAAAATAAGCTGGAAACAAGCTGTTTGGAAGCTTAAGAGCTTATCAGTTGAGCTTTTGGCTCAACTTGATGGTTTAAACTCAAATAAGTGGCCAAATAAGCTAAACAAAAGGAAACAAAGGAGAAATAAGTTGAAAATAAGTTAAAGGGACTAGGAATGAGTAAAAAGTACAAAAGATAAGCACTGAATAAGCTTAAAGTAGCAAATAAGCAAATCCAATTTGAACTCTGAGACAACCAGGCCTGCAGTCAAGTCTACAAGCAATTTAAGCTTATGAAATAAGCTGAAAAGCTCAAAATAAGGACTGAAGTATTGAGATGGCTTGCTGAGCTATTCAAAAGGCCAAAGCTTTCAAAGTGGGACCCACTAATGAGCTTTTGGAAGGCTTGTGAAAATGCTTGTAATACACTGATTACTCAGTATATTCAGTGAAATGGGACAAACAAAAAGCTAATAGCAGCCCTATAAGACAAGCTTGAAAAAGCAAAATAAGCCCTGGAACTTTGAGATGGGTGGTTAATCTTCACAAAAAACTAAATCACTCAAGCTGAAGTACACTAGAGAGCTTTTTATGAGCTTATGAACTTGGCTCACCTATACTGATGACTCAGTATAGTGAGTCATTTTGAGAAAACAAGATAAGCATAATAAGCAGTCCAAATAAGCAGTACAAGGGACATAAGCATAAGCACAAGCAACCAGCCAGAAGGGCTTCTAAAAACAACAATAATCACAAGCTAATCCTTACTAATGAACAAATCACAAGCTTATGAAATAAGCATGCAATCCAGTGCACAGGGGAGGTTTGTGAAAAAAATCCTAATTTGAGACTAGCAAATAAGCAGTTAAACTAAAAAGATAAAAATAAATAAAAATAGACTAATGAAGATAAGCAGCAAAATATTAATTATCTAAAAGCACAAGTCTTAAATCCTAATATTAAGACCTATAGAAAATTAACTAGTTTGATCAAAAACTGACAACTATGAATTTTGACTTTTAAGGTTTAACTAAAAAGTTAACTAATATGAACTTAGGATTGATTCTACTTACTGATTAAGTTATATTAAGCTAATTAGAGATGAAATTAAGCTAGATTACCAAGTAATGAACAACTGTGATGAAATTTGCACTCCAAAATCCTAACAGTGAACTAGCAATTTGAGATTAAAAGCTATTTTGACTTTCTCACAAATGAGACCTGAATTTTATGACTTAACTGAGATAATGGACCCTATTGTGACATATATCAGACAAGAACAATAGCACAAACAACTTCCACCATAGTTAAAACAGCAAATCCAAACAACCCTTGTTAAACACTATCTTTTGATTATTAAAGCAAATACTTGAATTAAACCTTAACACTGATTTCAAACTTTATATTATCATTAAAGAAGACCTTATGAGCATAAAACAACAACAATACTAGCATGAAACACAGAACCACAGTAAAATGCCAAAAACTTAGAAATATGCTTACAAGTGAAATCCAGCTGAAACACAAAACCAAGGACCAAGAACACTCCTAATAGCTTACCACTAAGCTTCTAACCCAAGGGCAATCCAATATACACCCTGCTCCAGCCATCTTCAATCATCTTCACTGATTTCTTGATTTTTGATCTAATTTTTGTGATTTTTTATGTATTTTTGATTTTTATGACTACACTGATTTTTAAGGTTTCTAATAGCTTTTAGAAGCTATATAGGAGCTTACATGAGCTTATGAGTCCATAAACAACATTCATAGCAACACTAAAGATAACTTGAAATTTTGAAGTAAAATACATAAACTTGGAATTCGAACTTTGAAACTGAAATTGATTATCAAAAGAGGTTCACATACACTGAAGAACACTAGACAAAGTACTTGAAAGCTAAATTTTACACTGGAAATTGAAAAACAATTAAGTCGACATAAACAAAATAAAATTACACTAGATATCTATCCACATTGCTCCTTAGCTGCTTTATAATGATCTTTAGCACTTCTAGGTGTCCTCTGAAACTATCCCACTTCATTTTAGCCCTTGGATCCTCTGCATTCATCAAAACCACACATGTGGCATTTTGGCGCCAAAAAGTAGAAAAGCAGATTGGGGCAGTTTCAAAGCAATTAAAGAAGTTTGGTTGGATGTGGAGGTGGAGAGGAAGCATTAATTGCTTTTGGCTTGTTAGGTAGAGTGTTAAGGAGGAGGGATGAGGTGGTGGGTGGTTTCTGGTATGGCGGTAAAGGAAGAAGGGAGACGGGTTTGACCAGAGTCAAACTCTGGTATTAGCTAAGGGTGTGGGTCGGGTTTGGTGATTGGGCTTGGGTAAGTTTTGGGCTGGGTTTATTATTATGATTGGGTTTGTATATATAAGGGTTCGGTTTGGTTTGTAGAAATTTAAACCCAAGGACCAAAATTGTACTTTCTGAATTCTTGAAGGGTTGAAACTGTAATTTCACCAAAGTTATCATAAGGACCATTTATGCCAAGTTTCAATTCCCCAAGGACTTAAGATGTTAAATTTCAATATTTAAAACCCGGGGAACTTGTTTTGCCATTTTTGAAACTTCAGGGACCTAAGTTGCCATTTTGCAAACTTGAATTTTAAAGGACTAATTTTGACAACTTGTGAAAGTTCAGGGACTGAAACTGCCAATTATGCAAACTTTGCTCATTTTTCAACTTTTTCAATCCTTTTGCACATGAAACAGATAAAAACACAATTAAATGATATTTCCTGTATTTTGAAGCATATCTGCATGTTTTTAATTGTTTTTGTAGTCTAAATGTGACAGAAATGATGAGTATTTAGACACTTATTAATCCCCCACACTAAACTATTGCTAGTCCCTAGCAATCATTTTTGAAAGTTTAATGGATTTTACTCTTTACGAGATAGCCATTACTTCTGGAGTAGCCAATATTTTAGTATGTGATACTTTGGTACAATGATAACCAAATGATTTTGAGCAAATCATCAGCTGTCAACGGATTTGATTTGTCTTTACCAGAAGCCGTTTGCTTCTGGACTAGCCAACTCTTAGATAAAATACAGTTATTATCTTTGGTGAGCTGATTACCAATCATGGTTTTCCAATGCCTTTACCACAAGCCATAACCTTGCGGGCTAGCCAACTCTTCACTTATAAAGATATGGTGAGTCGAATACCATACAATTTTTGGCAAATTGTCAGCCATAAACGGATTTGAGATATCTTTACCAAGAGCCGTTTGCTCTCGGATTAGCCAATCCTTATGTGGGTTAGACATGGTGGACTGATAACCATTTATTGCGTTCTAAGTGAGAAAAAATTTTAAAATTTTGGCCAAAATGGGGGTACTAGATGGTACATATGATCAAATTCGCTAGAATTCCCCCCCCCCCTCCCCCACACTTAGAACTGAATATTGCCCTCAATATTCAAAGTACCGGTTATTAAACCAACACTTAGAACGTGAAAAGGTAATACTAATAGCCATTTTTTTTTTATATATACACACACATTTTTTATTTTATTATTTTTTATTTATTTTTTTTTTTGAAATTTACATATATACAACATGTGGGGCATCTCCCCCACACTTGGGTGGTAGAACAGAGAAAGAAGTCAGAGACATGGGTGAAAACCCATGTTGTGCTAATATTTTTGTTCACCGAGTCACTAGCTTGACTCGACCCCGCATTCATTGGTTCATGGGGAAAGTTTGAAGATCCGGGACAACCATGGGTGGTATGTCCTCTCCAAAGTAGTGTTTTAACCGATGGCCATTAACTTTAAAATTTGGACCGTCATTTTGAGATAACTCAACGGTACCATATGGATAAACCTTTATAATAGTGAATGGACCAGACCAACGGGATTTGAGTTTTCCCGAGAAAATCTTTAATCTTGAATTGAAAAGAAGGACTCGATCACCAACGTTGAAAACACGGTTCTTGATTTTAGAGTCATGAATCTTCTTTGTCTTTTTTTTATAGATCAAAGAGTTCTCGTAAGCTTGATTACGTAGTTCATTTAATTCATTCATTTGAACTTTACAGTGATCACCCGCAGTTTGGAGGTCAAAGTTAGCATGTTTCAAGGCCCAGTAGGCTTTGTGCTCTAATTCGATCGGAAGATGACATGCCTTTCCGTACACAAGCTTGTAAGGTGTACACCCGATGGGTGTTTTGTAAGCTGTACGGAAGGCCCATAGTGCATCATCCAATTTATCCGACCAGGATTTACGATTTTTTCCTACAGTCTGTTCCAAGATTCTTTTAATACCCCGATTTGAAACTTCTACTTGCCCACTTGTTTGTGGGTGATAAGCAGTAGAAAGACGGTGAGTTACACCATACTTTTGCATGACTTTATCAAACTTGTCATTGCAAAAATGCGTACCACGATCACTGATTATAGCACGTGGAGTTCCAAAATGGGCAAAAAGAGCTTTCAGGAATTTATAACAACTCGGGCATCATTGGTGGGTAATGCTTTTGCTTTAACCCATTTTGACAAATAGTCAACAGCCACGAGAATGTATTTATTTCCTCGAGATGATGGAAATGGCCCCATAAAGGCAATGCCCCAGACATCAAAGATTTCACAAACTTGAATAGCATTTTGTGGCATTTCATTTCGTTGTGAAATATTTTCGTGACGCTGACAAGCGTCACAAGTTTTGATGAGATCATGGGCATCCTTATAGATTGTGGGCCAATAAAACCCGGAATCAAACACCTTTTTGGCGGTGTAGTTTGGACTATGATGGCCCCCAGTGGGTCCAGCATGGCAAGCTTTGAGAATGTCAATAGCTTCCTGTCCATAAACACACCGTCGGATGACTTGATCCGCACAGATTTTGAACAAGTAGGGGTCGTCCCAGAAGTAATGTTTAACATCCTTGAAGAATTTATTCTTCTGTTGGGTCGACATCCCTTTCACTATGAAGTTACCCGCATGGTAATTTGCGAAGTCAGCAAACCATGGGGTAGTAGAATCTCCACGAAAAGTAACCGCATTGAGTGTCTCGAGAGGAAATGTGTCATTTATTTCCTTTTTCTCGAAAACATCTTGGTGTGGGTTCTCTAAACGGGATAGATGATCAGCAGCTAGGTTCTCAGCTCCTTTTCTATCACGTATAATGATATCAAATTCTTGCAGGAGGAGAACCCAACGGAGCAATCTCGGCTTTGCATCTTGTTTTGCAAAGAGATATTTGAGAGCCGAGTGATCCGTATACACTACACATTTCGTCAAGATCAAAAATGGCCGAAACTTCTCAAAGGCATACACCACAGCTAATAATTCTTTTTCTGTAGTGGTGTAATGAGTTTGAGCTTCAGTCATGGTTTTGCTTGCGTAGTGGATAGGCTGAAAATGTTTGGCTTTTCGTTCCCCCAGGACCGCACCTATGGCAAAGTCACTTGCATCGCACATAAGTTCAAAAGGTAAATCCCAGTCGGGGGCAACTAGAATGGGTGCTCTAGTAAGCTTTTTCTTTAATGTTTCAAAAGCTTTGATGCACTTGGGTGAGAAGATAAAAGGGGCATCCTTTTCAAGGAGATGAGTCATAAGCCGGGCGATTTTAGAAAAATCTTGTAAGAATCTACGATAGAAACCGGCATGACCCAGAAAACTCCTAATACCTTTGACAGTAGTGGGATGAGGCAATTTAGCAATGACATCAACTTTAGCTTTGTCAACCTCAATCCCGTTCTTTGATATCTTATGGCCGAGGAAAATGCCCTCTTTAACCATAAAATGACTCTTCTCCCAATTTAGACAAAGATTGGTGTCCTTACACCGTTTCAACATGTTTTCTAAATGGGAGAGACATGTTTTGAATGAATCCCCAATGACCGAGAAGTCATCCATAAAGACCTCCATAGTTTTCCCGATCATGTCGGAGAATATGGACATCATGCACCTTTGAAATGTGCCTGGAGCATTGCATAAGCCAAAAGGCATACGTTTAAGCAAAGGTTCCATAGGGGCATGTGAAGGTGGTCTTTTCTTGATCTTGTGGATCAATGGGAATTTGAAAGTAACCCGAGAAACCATCAAGGAAACATTAGTACTCGTTCCCTGCTAATCTCTCAAGCATTTGGTCCATAAAGGGTAGAGGAAAGTGGTCTTTTCGGGTGGCATCATTTAACTTACGATAGTCAATGCAAACACGCCACCCCGTAACCAATCGAGTTGGAATCAACTCATTTTCATCATTTGTGACAACAGTTATGCCACCCTTTTTTGGAACACAGTGAATGGGACTAACCCAAGGACTATCAGAGATGGGATAAATCAATCCTGCATCAAGAAGTTTGAGAACCTCTTGTTTGATAACATCATGGATTTTAGGATTCACCCTTCTTTGGTGTTGGACTGCTGGTTTAAAGTCATCCTCCATTAAAATTTTGTGAGTACAAAATTCAGGGTTGATACCCTTTATGTCCGAGAGTTTCCAAGAAATTGCTAGCTTGTGTGACTTCAAGACCTTTATTAGAGCAGTCTTTTCCTCATCACTTAAATCTTTAGCAATAATGATGGGTAATTTATCATCACCCTCCAAAAATGCGTACTCAAGATGAGGTGGTAAGCCTTTGAGTTCGAGCTTAGGAAATTCATCGGTTTTCTCAACTGATTTGATTTCCTCTTTATGAAGTTCAACGGGAGGGAGTGGAGGAGAATTGTCCTGATTCAACAATTTCTCAAGAAGAAGAATATCTCCCTCCAGATCAATCTCAGCGTTATCAATTCCTTCTAGAAATGAATCACACTTGAGAAAAGCCTCGATCTCTTCCAAAATGAAATCACTTCCCTCAAACGGAGTGAGAGAAGGGAAAGAGTCGGAAATGATAGGTAGAGAAGATGTGGTGGGATCCCCACTCACAGAATTATGAGAATAACCAAGAAACTCTTGAGAGTACTCCTCTGAAGCAATATCAATGACATCGATTCGGTTAACCGATTCAGAATCATAATTTGAGGAGTACCTCGAAGTTTGATCGAGGTTAAAGGTAACAGCTTCATTACCCACACGTAATGTGATTTCATGCTCAAATACATCAATGAGAGCACGGCCCGTTCTTAGGAATCCTCTTCCAAGAATGAGAGGAACCCTAGGATCAGCATCGAAATCAACAACCACAAAGTCAGCTGGAAAATGGAACTTTCCTACTTTCACAAATACATCCTCAGCAATGCCGCGTGGATGAGATATGGTACGATCTGCAAACTCAAGAGTCATGCAGGTAGGAGTGAGTTCAGGAAGAGAAAGTTTCTTCCACACTGTATGAGGCATCAAGTTGATGCTTGCACCAAGATCGGCCAAGGCATAGCATTCAACCATTCCCGGAAATACGCAAGGTATTAGAAACTTTCCAGGATCTCCAAGCTTCTCGGGAAGCTTTTTCAAGATAACTGCTGAGCAGTTCTCATTTAATGGAGTTTTTGCCATTTCAAACAGTTTTTCCTTGTTGCTTAACAAGTGTTTGATTGTGGATGCAAACTTGGGCATCAGAATGATAGCATCCGCAAAGCTTATGTCAAAATGTAATTCTTGAAAGATTTGAAAGAATTTATCCATTTGTTGACTAGCCTTTTCGCGGAGCTTTTGCTCATTTAAACGTGATGGGTAGGGAATAGAAGGTTTGGATTTAGGGTTTTCAACCGGGGTTTCAGGAGGTTCAAAGACAACTTGTGGTTCTGGTTTGGTTTTCGGGACAACTTGAGGTTGGACGTTTTCGGTACCTCCGTTATTAGTAGGAAGTACCTTGTCCTTAGTCACATCAGGTTCACTATCCACTACCTTGGGAGGGGTAGAAGAAGAAGTGGTAGTAGGAATAGTGGGTCCATCAAATGAAGCACCACTTCGGGTCGTGATCGCCTTAACATCACCCTTCGGGTTAGCGATCGTGTTGCTCGGAAGTTTTCCTGTGCCCAAAGGTTGATCATTTAAAGAATTTTTAATCTCAGAGATCTGGCTTACCAACAACCTGTTTGTGTCCTCTTGAGCTTTCATGAATTGCCTCAATAACTCATCAGATGATGGTTGTGGGGCTGGAATGGCTTGAGGTTGATTAGGGAAATTTTGGCTTCGGTTATTTTGTTTATAACCTTGATGTTGAAAATTCCCTTGATTTGGATTACCATTTCCCTGAAAATGATTTCCCTGGTTGGAATTGTTTCGGTTAAAGTTTCCTAGGTGTTGGAAACCTTGATTTTGTCCAGAATTGAAATTCCCTTGGTTTTGATAACCTTGGTTCATTCGAGGTTGGTTTTGGTTTCGATTTTGCAAATTCTGGTTCTGATTGAAACCGGGTGGTCCTTGGTAAGTGTTAGTGATGAGTGTCTAAATACTCATCATTTTTATATCATCTACACTGCAAAAACAGTCAAAAACACTTCAAAAAGTCTCAAAAAGACAGAAAATATCTTTAGACTGTGTTTTATTCATAAATTGGAAAATCTAGTCCCTGGTTATTCAAAACATGGAAATTTATCATCAATGGTCCTTAGGGATTCACAAGTTGTCAAAATTAACCTGGTAAAGTTCAATTTTGCAAAATGACAATTTTGGTCCTTGAAATTTCAAAATGGCAAAACAAGTCCCCGGGATTTTCAAAAAATGGAAAATATCATTTATTGTCCTTGGTTAATAAAGTTTGTCATCTATGGTCCTTATGATAATTCTTGGAAAGTTGCATCTTCAGTCCCTCAAGTTTGGTTTAATTACAACAATGGCCCTTGGGCTAATTTCTACTACTACCAAACGGACTCAATGTTTAATCCAAACACAAACCCAAGCATAAACAAACAACCCCAAGCCCACTAATCCTTACCCGACCCAAAACACAAATAAATAAAACTCTTCCCCCGTTTTAACCTTTCCCTCCCACAAATAAATAAAAATGTTTTCACCTTCTCCCACTCACCCCTGCAAACCCAGACCACCCCTCTCCTCCAGCTCACTAATCCTTGTCCTTGTTATCCTTGACTTCCACCAAACTCTAAATAGCATTAATTGCTCCTTCCCTGCCCCAAGTTATCTCAGATAGCAGTTGAGAGTTTTGGCGCCAAAATGTGATTCAAAGGCTAGGATGACTTCAAATGATCAAACGGCTCAGAATTCAAGTGGGAAAGAGTCAGAAGGCCTCCTAAACCCTAATTGTCATCTATAAGAAGAAAGAGAAGCAAGGAAGCAAGATATCTAGTGTAACTTAGTTTTATTAGTGTCGAATAGTTAATTTTATTATTTCTAGTGTAATTTCAAGCTTTCTAGTACTTTGTCAAGTAATTTCAGTGTATTGTAAAACTTTTTCAGTAATCAATTTCAATTTTCAAGAACGAATTCAGTTTATGCCATTTTCAAGTTCAAATTCTCAAGTTTGCTTAAATGTTGTTTGTGTTGGATGTTATGGACTCTTAAGCTCACTTAAGCTCCTAGATAGCTTCTAAAAGCTATTAGATACCTTTAAAATCAGTGTAGTATCATAATTCAAAAATACCAAAAAAATCACATATTAGATAAAAAAAATCAAAAATGGCAAAGAAGATGGTGATCACAGCTGGAGCAGGGTAAATTCTGGATGGCCTTGGGTTAGGAGCTTATTGGTAAGCTGTTAGGGTTGTTCTTGGTCTTTGTTCTTATTTTCTCAGCTGGATTCCACCTGTAAGCCAAGTTCTAGTTTTTTGGAATTTTACTATAAGTCTGTGTTTTATGCTTGTATTCTTGTATTTTCATGTTCTGATGTGATTATTGAGTGGTAATATTGGTTAACATAAGTTGGTTGTTCATTGGATTCATTTGGTACTAAAATCTCATCATTACAGTCAAACTAGCATATGGTTCATTTCTGTGTTTTATGCTTGTATCATTGTTGATTTATGCTCATGTGGTCTTGTTATATGCTAGTGCAAGGTTGTGAATCATTGTTGAGGTCTAAATAAACAAGTTGCTTTGAAAATCTCAATTTAAGCTTCATAAAGGGTTGTTTGGTTTAACTTGTTTAACTGTGATACAGAGAGATTTTGTTGGTAACTTTGGTTCTAACATACCATTTAAGGTCATATTAGCTCAGTGTAAACATGAAATCCAGTTGCTCTTTGTGAGAAAAGTCAAATTCACTTTGAATCCATCTTACTGTTAACCTGTTGAAACATTTGGTTCCATAATCTCTACATTAGCTTATTAGTTGTTAATCTAGCTTGATTTCATCTCTTTTTAGCTTAAAACATCATAATCAGTTAGTAAATTAGGATTAAAGTTCATTATAGTCAACCTTTTAGTTTAACATAAAAAGTCAATTTCATTTCTGCTTAAGCATTTCAATGTCTGTTTTTCTAAGCTTTTTCTATCTAGATTATCTTCTTAATTAGCTAACGTCCTTGCATGATTTTTGGTTTTATCTATAGCTTGCATGGTCATCTTCATCTGTTTGAGCTTAAATATGCAATTGTAGCTTATTTTCTAGCTTATTCTAATCTGCAAGTATAGCCCATTTTCTGAAACTTGCCCTGTGCACCCAGTTTAGCCCGTTTTTCAAAAGCTTGCACAAGCTTCATTTCTTAGCCTTAGCTTGTGATTTTTGGTTCTTTGTAAAGCTTATCAACCCATCTATAAGTTCCAGCAATAATTTTTCCATTTCTAGCTTATTTGATAGGGCTGCAATCAGCTTCTATTTTGTCCCATTTCTCAGCATACACTAATTCATCAGTGTATTTGGGCAGTTTTCATAAGCTATTCATAAGCTCTCTAGTGGACCCCACAGTGAGAGCTTTGGCTTTTTGGATTCCCCACCAGCTCAACTCAATACCTCAGTGCTTATTTTGAGCTTTGGAGCTTTTTCGCCTAGCTTAATTTGCCTTCAAAAATCACTGCAGGCTGTTTGTTTGGATCAGCTGGGTTTGGATTTGCTTATTGGCTTATTTTGAGCTTATGAGTGTAATCCTCTGCTTCTTTTAGCTCATTCCTAGTTCATTTAACTTATTTAGATTTTATTTTGCCTTTGTTTCTAGCTTGTAGCTTGTTTTGAGCTTATTTCCCATTTTGAGCTCAAAAAGCTCAACTGTTTAGCTTATAAGCTTCAAACTCCTTATTTTCTTAGTTCTAAAATTTTTGTCTTCATTAAAGTTGTTTATTTTCAGTAGTGTAATAAGTTTGTAATAGAAAGTTTTAGATAAAAACCACTTTTAAGAAAGTGATAGCTTCTATTTAAGAAGCTTGAGCTTTTTAGCTTATTTTTCTGCTTTTTAAGTAAGCACTTTCTGTTTTTATAATTTTCTTACCTTTCTGTCACCATAGGATAATTATAGAAAAAGTTTCATAATTTTCTGAGTTTGTTTAGTATTTATTAGAATTTAAAATAGTTAAAAAGTATTTAAAATAATAAATAATTAATAATAAATAAATAAAAAGCCTAAAAAATATATTTTCAGTTTTAAAATTAGTTTTATAATATTTTAGATTTTTCTAAGTCATAATTTCATTTTTCTAAGTTTATTTCTTATTTTCTTACTTTTTAGGTAATTATTTAATAGTTAAAAATAGTTTTTAATTAATAATAATTAATTAAATAGTTTAAAAAATAATTTTCTTTTTCCTATAATTTTCTTTTATCTTTAGGTTTAAAAAAAAGTTATTTTCATATTTTTAGGATTAATATTTCTTCATTTTCACTTTTTATTTTGTACGTTTACGTTTATTTAAACTAAACGTACGTTTTTAATTCCTTTTACATTTTTAGGTTTTCTAATTTCTAGTTTTTGTTCATATAGCTTATTTAAGCTATTCTCTTTTATTTTCCTTTGTCCAAATATTCAACCCCTTTTCCATTCAATAACACTTGATCACAATTCGTCTTTAAACACAATTTCACGCTTCGCTGGGATATAACGACCCGGGAAAACACTATACTCCAGGGAGATTGTGCCCTAGATTTTTTGACTCTTGTTGACCATTCACTTGGTCAATATTGGTTGACTGTTTGAGGCCGATAAGTTAGCTTGGCAACTTGGTTTCAATTGAGGACAGTATTGATTACCTCCTTGATTTGAAGTACCAGCTATAGCATTAGCTTCAAAAGGACTACCATCGGTGGCAGTACAGTTGTAGTATGCATGAGGGCCACCACAAGTAACACAGACTTCCACTTTCTTCACTTCAGCATGTGAAGGATTTTGTGTGAAAGTGACTTTCTTTTGGTTTGAGAGAACCAAAGCTTGAATAGCGTCCGTGAGTTTGTCAATCTTAGCATCGGTGCTAGAAGTACTCACAGGAGATGAAGAAGAAGGACCAGCACTAGCCTGAGAATGATATGGCTTTGTTCGTGCAGTACGGACCTTAGACTTATTTTCAATAATCGCTAAAGCTTCTTTGGTGGTTTTGCTCAAAAAGTTACCTCCAGCGGAGGCATTGAGAGAATCTTGGTCAGATTGACTCACACCATTATAGAAAGTGTCGATTTGCATTAACTCGGTGAAACCATGATGAGGACATTTACGAAGCAATTCTTTGAAATGATCCCACGCGTCACTAAACGATTCATCAAATCTTTGTGTGAATTTGATGATTTCATTTTTAAGACTTGTCGTTCTAGACGGGGGAAAGAATTCATTTACAAATTTTGTAACTAAATCCTCCCATGTCTCAATTGAACGAGGGGGTTGTTTTTCAAGCCATATCCGGGCTTGTCTCTCGAGAGAAAATGGGAATAGAAGAAGCTTGATTGATTCAGAAGGGATATTCTTGTATTTGATGGTAGATGTAATCTTGTTAAACCATCGAATGTGAGCATGAGGATCATCCCTCTCAAAACCATAGAATTGGCTTGAGGTTACAAGATTCAGTAACCCGGTTTTGAGCTCAAAACTATCAGCCACGATGGCTGGAACAACAATGGCATCTCCATAACCCTCGATGGGTGCTTGGAGAAGCTCATTCATTGGCAAATCTGCCATGATGACAGGGTCAGTACGTACCTCAGATACGACTGATGGGGCAGAACGTCTACGACGTCTTCGAGGTATGTTTACAAGCTCACGAAAAGGGCTTGAAGACCTAGAAGAACGAGTGCGCATGCACTAAGACGAGTCTAAGAATCCTTTATAGTGATGGAAACTTAGAGAAGGGGAAGAAGATTCTTTTTGGATTTTATTTGTTTATGGAAACTTGAAATATGATATTTTTGGTTATCGATCAGTCAAACGAATTAACTTAACGATAATTTTGGTTTTATATATATAAAAAATAAGAGAATATGAACAAGGATGGTAAATATACAATGGATGTATATTCAACAACACTGATTCTTCAAATACGTTTTTACGCAGCACACCTCCCCGGCAGCGGCGCCAAAATTTTGATTGGCCCCAAACGGTCAACCCAAATTAACCATGTAAATGGTCAATAAAAGTCAATCACTTGAGAACACAATGCAATTATCCAAGGAGTTTAGTGTATCCCCTGGTCGTTAAGTCCCAACGAGGTGTGTAAACTGAAATAAAACGAATTTGTGATCGGGTGAATATTGAACAGGAAAGGGTTTTGAGTGATTAAACTAAGGAAATATAAAAGGAAATAGCTTAAACAAGCTATAAAAACAAGTACTTGAAAGCAAAATACTTAGAAACGTTTTAAAACTTAAAAACGTACGTTTAAATAAAAATTACGTAAACGTACAAAATAAAACGTGAATTCTGACCAATATAAATCCCACGGATGTGAAAATTATATTTTAAGAATCCAATTGATAAAAGAAAATTATTGGAAAAAGAAAATTATTTATTTGACTATTTATTTAATTATTATTAATTATTTATTATTTAATTACTTTTTAAACTATTTTAATTTATAATAAATACTAAATGAACAAATAAAAATCTAAAACTTTTTCTATAAATATTATGAGGTGAAAAGAAGCTAAGAAAATTATAAAAATGAGAATTGCTTAATTAAAAAAATTAAAAAGATAAAATCTATTAAATAGAAACTATCACTTATTTTCTATTTTATTTTGAGATAAGTACTAATCTAGGACAAAATCTTTTTTTTGGTCCCCACCATGGTCAGTTTTTGAGTAAATTCCCTAAATGGTCATGCGCATCTGCGCAACTCCGCAACCTATCTCAGAACGTGACACGTGTACATATTCTGGGGCCCACACCAACTACTAGAATTACTAAACCGCCGGCTACTCAACCGGCGGCTACTCAACCCAATAGCTAAAATTTTTGCATCGTTAGTCCTTTGTTACGTTTTCGTCCGCTTTTTTACGTTTTCGTCCGATTTTTTACGTTTTCGTCCGATTTTTTACGTTTTCATCTGTTTTTTAACGTTTTCGTCCGATTTTTTACGTTTTCGTCCAATTTTTTTCGTTTTCGTCCGATTTTTTACGTTTTCATCTGTTTTTTTACGTTTTCGTTTGTTT
This sequence comes from Artemisia tridentata subsp. tridentata, assembly GCA_021014915.2. Classification (NCBI taxonomy): domain Eukaryota; kingdom Viridiplantae; phylum Streptophyta; class Magnoliopsida; order Asterales; family Asteraceae; genus Artemisia; species Artemisia tridentata. The sequence continues at coordinate 342,508,151 of CP139507.1, read as the reverse complement.
TTTTACGTTTTCGTCCGACTTTTTACATTTTCGTCTGTCTTTTTATGTTTTCATCCATTTTTATACGTTTTCGTCCACTTTTTTACGTTTTCGTCTGATTTTTTACGTTTTCATATGTTTTTTTTACGTTTTCGTCTGTTTTTTTACGTTTTCGTCCACTTTTTTACGTTTTCGTCTATTTTTTTAAGAAGCTTGAGCTTTTTAGCTTATTTTTCTGCTTTTTAATTAAGCACTTTCTGTTTTTATAATTTTCTTACCTTTCTGTCACCATAGGATAATTATAGAAAAAGTTTCATAATTTTCTGAGTTTGTTTAGTATTTATTAGAATTTAAAATAGTTAAAAAGTATTTAAAATAATAAATAATTAATAATAAATAGATAAAAAGCATAAAAAATATATTTTCAGTTTTAAAATTAGTTTTATAATATTTTAGATTTTTCTAAGTCATAATTTCATTTTTCTAAGTTTATTTCTTATTTTCTTACTTTTTAGGTAATTATTTAATAGTTAAAAATAGTTTTTAATTAATAATAATTAATTAAATAGTTTAAAAAATAATTTTCTTTTTCCAATAATTTTCTTTTATCTTTAGGTTTATAAAAAAGTTATTTTCATATTTTTAGGATTAATATTTCTTCATTTTCACTTTTTATTTTGTACGTTTACGTTTATTTAAACTAAACGTACGTTTTTAATTCCTTTTACATTTTTAGGTTTTCTAATTTCTAGTTTTTGTTCATATAGCTTATTTAAGCTATTCTCTTTTATTTTCCTTACTCCAAATATTCAACCCCTTTTCCATTCAATAACACTTGATCACAATTCGTCTTTAAACACAATTTCACGCTTCGCTGGGATATAACGACCCGGGAAAACACTATACTCCAGGGAGATTGTGCCCTAGATTTTTTGACTCTTGTTGACCATTCACTTGGTCAATATTAGTTGACTGTTTGAGGCCGATAAGTTAGCTTGGCAACTTGGTTTCAATTGAGGACAGTATTGATTACCTCCTTGATTTGAAGTACCAGCTATAGCATTAGCTTCAAAAGGACTACCATCGGTGGCAGTACAGTTGTAGTATGCATGAGGGCCACCACAAGTAACACAGACTTCCACTTTCTTCACTTCAGCATGTGAAGGATTTTGTGTGAAAGTGACTTTCTTTTGGTTTGAGAGAACCAAAGCTTGAATAGCGTCCGTGAGTTTGTCAATTTTAGCATCGGTGCTAGAAGTACTCACAGGAGATGAAGAAGAAGGACCAGCACTAGCCTGAGAATGATATGGCTTTGTTCGTGCAGTACGGACCTTAGACTTATTTTCAATAATCGCTAAAGCTTCTTTGGTGGTTTTGCTCAAAAAGTTACCTCCAGCGGAGGCATTGAGAGAATCTTGGTCAGATTGACTCACACCATTATAGAAAGTGTCGATTTGCATTAACTCGGTGAAACCATGATGAGGACATTTACGAAGCAATTCTTTGAAATGATCCCACGCGTCACTAAACGATTCATCAAATCTTTGTGTGAATTTGATGATTTCATTTTTAAGACTTGTCGTTCTAGACGGGGGAAAGAATTCATTTACAAATTTTGTAACTAAATCCTCCCATGTCTCAATTGAACGAGGGGGTTGTTTTTCAAGCCATATCCGGGCTTGTCTCTCGAGAGAAAATGGGAATAGAAGAAGCTTGATTGATTCAGAAGGGATATTCTTGTATTTGATGGTAGATGTAATCTTGTTAAACCATCGAATGTGAGCATGAGGATCATCCCTCTCAAAACCATAGAATTGGCTTGAGGTTACAAGATTCAGTAACCCGGTTTTGAGCTCAAAACTATCAGCCACGATGGCTGGAACAACAATGGCATCTCCATAACCCTCGATGGGTGCTTGGAGAAGCTCATTCATTGGCAAATCTGCCATGATGACAGGGTCAGTACGTACCTCAGATACGACTGATGGGGCAGAACGTCTACGACGTCTTCGAGGTATGTTTACAAGCTCACGAAAAGGGCTTGAAGACCTAGAAGAACGAGTGCGCATGCACTAAGACGAGTCTAAGAATCCTTTATAGTGATGGAAACTTAGAGAAGGGGAAGAAGATTCTTTTTGGATTTTATTTGTTTATGGAAACTTGAAATATGATATTTTTGGTTATCGATCAGTCAAACGAATTAACTTAACGATAATTTTGGTTTTATATATAAAAAAATAAGAGAATATGAACAAGGATGGTAAATATACAATGGATGTATATTCAACAACACTGATTCTTCAAATACGTTTTTACGCAGCACACCTCCCCGGCAGCGGCGCCAAAATTTTGATTGGCCCCAAACGGTCAACCCAAATTAACCATGTAAATGGTCAATAAAAGTCAATCACTTGAGAACACAATGCAATTATCCAAGGAGTTTAGTGTATCCCCTGGTCGTTAAGTCCCAACGAGGTGTGTAAACTGAAATAAAACGAATTTGTGATCGGGTGAATATTGAACAGGAAAGGGTTTTGAGTGATTAAACTAAGGAAATATAAAAGGAAATAGCTTAAACAAGCTATAAAAACAAGTACTTGAAAGCAAAATACTTAGAAACGTTTTAAAACTTAAAAACGTACGTTTAAATAAAAATTACGTAAACGTACAAAATAAAACGTGAATTCTGACCAATATAAATCCCACGGATGTGAAAATTATATTTTAAGAATCCAATTGATAAAAGAAAATTATTGGAAAAAGAAAATTATTTATTTGACTATTTATTTAATTATTATTAATTATTTATTATTTAATTACTTTTTAAACTATTTTAATTTATAATAAATACTAAATGAACAAATAAAAATCTAAAACTTTTTCTATAAATATTATGAGGTGAAAAGAAGCTAAGAAAATTATAAAAATGAGAATTGCTTAATTAAAAAAATTAAAAAGATAAAATCTATTAAATAGAAACTATCACTTATTTTCTATTTTATTTTGAGATAAGTACTAATCTAGGATAAAATCTTTTTTTTGGTCCCCACCATGGTCAGTTTTTGAGAAAATTCCCTAAATGGTCATGCGCATCTGCGCAACTCCGCAACCTATCTCAGAACGTGACACGTGTACATATTCTGGGGCCCACACCAACTACTAGAATTACTCAACCGCCGGCTACTCAACCGGCGGCTACTCAACCCAATAGCTAAAATTTTTGCATCGTTAGTCCTTTGTTACGTTTTCGTCCGCTTTTTTACGTTTTCGTCCGATTTTTTACGTTTTCGTCCGATTTTTTACGTTTTCATCTGTTTTTTAACGTTTTCGTCCGATTTTTTACGTATTTCGTCCGAATTTTTGTTTACGTTTTCATCTGTTTTTTTACGTTTTCGTTTGTTTTTTTACGTTTTCGTCCGACTTTTTACATTTTCGTCTGTCTTTTTATGTTTTCATCCATTTTTATACGTTTTCGTCCACTTTTTTACGTTTTCGTCTGATTTTTTACGTTTTCATATGTTTTTTTACGTTTTCGTCTGTTTTTTACGTTTTCGTCCACTTTTTTACGTTTTCGTCTATTTTTTTACGTTTTCGTCCTATTTTTTACGTTTACGTCTGTTTTTTTTCGTTTTCGTCCGATTTTTTACGTTTTCATCTATTTTTTTACGTTTTCGTCTATTTTTTTACGTAAAAAAGCGGACAAAAACGTAAAAAATTGATGAAAACGTAAAAAAATAGACGAAAATAAAAAAATCGGACGAAAACGTAAAAAAATGGATGAAAACGTAAAAAAAACAGACGAAAATATAAAAAATCGGACGAAAACGTAAAAAAATGGATGAAAACTTAAAAAACAGACGAAAATGTAAAAAATTGGACGAAAACGTAAAAAAATAGACGAAAACGAAAAAAATCGGACGAAAACGAAAAAAATCGGACGAAAACGTAAAAAAACAGACGAAAACGTAAAAAATCGGACGAAAACATAAAAAATCAGACGAAAACGTAAAAAATCAGACGAAAACGTAAAAAAAGAGGACGACAACGTATAAAAATGGATGAAAACATAAAAAGACAGACGAAAATGTAAAAAGTCGGACGAAAACGTAAAAAAACAAACGAAAACGTAAAAAAAAACAGATGAAAACGTAAAAAATCGGACGAAAACGAAAAAAATCAGAAGAAAACGTAAAAAAATCGGACGAAAACGTAAAAAAAAACAGACGAAAACGAAAAAAAATCGGACGAAAACGTAAAAAATCAGACGAAAACGTAAAAAAATGGATGAAAACTTAAAAAAACAGATGAAAACGTAAAAAATCGAACGAAAACGAAAAAAATCGGACGAAAACGTAAAAAATCGGACGAAAACGTAAAAAAACAGACGAAAACGTAAAAAATCGGACAAAAACGTAAAAAATCGGACGAAAACGTAAAAAATCAGACTAAAACGTAAAAAAACAGACGAAAAAGTAACAAAGGACTAACGATGCAAAAATTTTAGCTGTTAGGTTGAGTAGCCGCCGGTTGAGTAGCCGGCGGTTGAGTAATTCTAGTAGTTGGTGTGGGCCCCAGAATATGTACACGTGTCACGTTCTGAGATAGGTTGCGGAGTTGCGCAGATGCGCCTGACCATTTAGGGAATTTACTCAAAAACTGACCATGGTGGGGACCAAAAAAAAGATTTTGTCCTAGATTAGTAATTATCTCTTTTATTTTTCCTAAGGTCTAAATAGAAACTATAATTATATTTTTCCTATATTCTTCTTAACAAAATAAAATTTAGAAAATTAAAATTAGAGTAAACTACATTTTTGGTCCTCGTGGTTTACCGGGTATAACGATTTTGGTCCAAAAGTTTTAAATGTAACGGGTTTCGTCCATTTTCGCTGACCCGTAACGGGTTTGGTCCAATTTCGTTAATGTTGTTAGTTTGACTTTCATTGACTGTTAAATGAGAGGGTAAATTAGTCATTTGAGTCTCATTCATATCCTTATCATCACCTAACATCCTCTAACATCTTCAGGATCCTCACCAGCATCTTCATAAACATCATCTTCTCTATCTACATCATCTTCTCTACCAAATCCTTAAAATCAAGAAAACCCCACCAACACCCTCACCAATTTCGTTAATCCACGCAGCCCAAAAAAAAATACCAAACACTTCACTCGTATTTGCTCACGGCTACAAGATCTTTTAAAGGTCTAAGAAGTTGAATCTTCACCCGAACGAAAGATTGGATGAAACACATATGTTTTGTTCTTTCTTAATCGCTTTCGGATATTCAAAAGAAGTTGAATCTTCAAAAAGATCGACGGTGAGTATTGTTCATATGCAAAAAAATCTTTAAAGATTGGTATAATTAATGAAAACAAGCTACCTCTATGCAAAAACAATACTTTAAAGATTAGCTTTATACTTGTTTCTGAAAACAATACTTTAAAAACAAGATTAGCTTTGAAGTATTGTTTTTCATTAACAATACTTCTATGCTTGTTAATGAAAAAATACTTTAAAGTTTTTGCATAGAAGTAGCTTTCTGAAAAAGATCGACGGTGAGTATTGTTATTTTGGACGGTGAGTATTGTTGTTGTTGATAATGAAAATAAAGCTAATCTTTATGCTTGTTAATGAAAAAAATCTTCAAAAAGATCGACGGTGAGTATTGTTGATGAAGGGATATGAGTTGTTGTTGATGATGAAGGGTGTAGCAGACATCCATCTTCATCACATGTTTGGTTATCAAGATTCGTACACCAATTTCATCAAATTTAGGGACTGTTTGGTTATCAAGATTCGTACTTTGTTTTGGTTGTTGTTGTTTAAGGATCTTTTTTCTTAACTGGTTGGTTCTTTTTTTGGTTTTGTGGTTGAAATGAGATGAAATGTTTGAATTGGGTTGAATTGGGTTGAATTGAAGAGTATAGATAGATTTACTTTCATTGTAACTAATAAAATTTGTTGCGACAATTATTTGTTATTAATATTCATTCTTAATTTAGTGCACCTGAATTTGTTGCACCTGAATTTAAAGTCGAGTGCTTGTTATTAATTTAGTGGGATGGTGCAACACCTGGTAAGTAGAACAAGAATAGGCACCTGAATTTAAAGTTGAGTGCGTCAAAGTAGTGTAGTAAGGAAGATGATTAAATGTTTGAATTGGGTTGAATTGATTTTGTGTATGTTTATAAGTGGGGTGTATTGATTTAGTGGGATTGTAAATAAATTTTGTGTTGTTGTTATAGATCCAGATCTGGGTTTGTTGGTTTGTTTATGTGGTGGGGTGGATGAAGGAGATCTGGGTTTGTTGGTTTGTTTATGTGGTGGACTGGTGGGGTGGATGAAGGAAGGGCATTTTAGTCATTGTACATCATCATCCGAGGGTATTTTAGTCATTTCACGGTTTTTTAACTAGTCAAACTAACAGTCAACATAAATTTGGACCAAACCCGTTACGGGTCAGCGAAAATGGACGAAACCCGTTACGAATTTGTGATCGGGTGAATATTGAACAGGAAAGGGTTTTGAGTGATTAAACTAAGGAAATATAAAAGGAAATAGCTTAAACAAGCTATAAAAACAAGTACTTGAAAGCAAAATACTTAGAAACGTTTTAAAACTTAAAAACGTACGTTTAAATAAAGGGATAATTACTAAAATAGCCCAAAACCCAAATGGGATATTTCTACCCCGGTTGCCCTGGGCAATGCCCCCAGTTGCCCAAAAAATGGCGATTGTTGCCCAAAAAATACACTGGAAATCCTTCGATTGCCCCAAAAAATGCCGGTTGCCCTGGGCAACACAATTATTTTCGAATTTCGGGTTAGATAGGGAACCGCCCATTTGTGTTTGGGCTATTTTGGTAATTATCCCTTAAATAAATATTACGTAAACGTACAAAATAAAACGTGAATTCAGACCAATATAAATCCCACGGATGTGAAAATTATATTTAAGAATCCAATTGATAAAAGAAAATTATTGGAAAAAGAAAATTATTTATTTGACTATTTATTTAATTATTATTAATTATTTATTATTTAATTACTTTTTAAACTATTTTAATTTATAATAAATACTAAATGAACAAATAAAAATCTAAAACTTTTTCTATAAATATTATGAGGTGAAAAGAAGCTAAGAAAATTATAAAAATGAGAATTGCTTAATTAAAAAAATTAAAAAGATAAAATCTATTAAATAGAAACTATCACTTATTTTATATTTTATTTTTCCTAAGGTCTACAGATATAATTATATTTTTCCTATATTCTTCTTAACAAAATAAAATTTAGAAAATTAAAATTATATTTTTCTGATTAATATTCTATTTATTATGAATTAATTACTATTTTAAACTAATTAAAAGATTAAAAATATAAAAATTATTAATAAAAATATGAAACTTTTTACTAAATTATTTTAAGTTATTAAAAGGCTAAGAAAAATAAAAAGGTGGTAACAGCTTATTCTGATAAGCTGCTATAAGCTGAACAGCTTATATAAGCTTAAAACTAAAAAGGGTTAAAATAAAAAAGGTATAAATAAAAACTGATGCAAAGTATAACTGAGAAGTGAGCTAGCCCAGCTGGTTACGCAGTGAACTTGTCACCCAGGGAACCCAGGTTCGAATCCACACACACCCTTTTTGCTCAAACTTTTTTTTTTTTTTGACTTTTTCTGTTTGCTATTTATCTATAAGCTAATATTAAGCAACTTTAAAACTGGACTTATTTTTAGAACAAGAAAATAAGCTGGAAACAAGCTGTTTGGAAGCTTAAGAGCTTATCAGTTGAGCTTTTGGCTCAACTTGATGGTTTAAACTCAAATAAGTGGCCAAATAAGCTAAACAAAAGGAAACAAAGGAGAAATAAGTTGAAAATAAGTTAAAGGGACTAGGAATGAGTAAAAAGTACAAAAGATAAGCACTGAATAAGCTTAAAGTAGCAAATAAGCAAATCCAATTTGAACTCTGAGACAACCAGGCCTGCAGTCAAGTCTACAAGCAATTTAAGCTTATGAAATAAGCTGAAAAGCTCAAAATAAGGACTGAAGTATTGAGATGGCTTGCTGAGCTATTCAAAAGGCCAAAGCTTTCAAAGTGGGACCCACTAATGAGCTTTTGGAAGGCTTGTGAAAATGCTTGTAATACACTGATTTCTCAGTATATTCAGTGAAATGGGACAAACAAAAAGCTAATAGCAGCCCTATAAGACAAGCTTGAAAAAGCAAAATAAGCCCTGGAACTTTGAGATGGGTGGTTAATCTTCACAAAAAACTAAATCACTCAAGCTGAAGTACACTAGAGAGCTTTTTATGAGCTTATGAACTTGGCTCACCTATACTGATGACTCAGTATAGTGAGTCATTTTGAGAAAACAAGATAAGCATAATAAGCAGTCCAAATAAGCAGTACAAGGGACATAAGCATAAGCACAAGCAACCAGCCAGAAGGGCTTCTAAAAACAACAATAATCACAAGCTAATCCTTACTAATGAACAAATCACAAGCTTATGAAATAAGCATGCAATCCAGTGCACAGGGGAGGTTTGTGAAAAAAATCCTAATTTGAGACTAGCAAATAAGCAGTTAAACTAAAAAGATAAAAATAAATAAAAATAGACTAATGAAGATAAGCAGCAAAATATTAATTATCTAAAAGCACAAGTCTTAAATCCTAATATTAAGACCTATAGAAAATTAACTAGTTTGATCAAAAACTGACAACTATGAATTTTGACTTTTAAGGTTTAACTAAAAAGTTGACTAATATGAACTTAGGATTGATTCTACTTACTGATTATGTTATATTAAGCTAATTAGAGATGAAATTAAGCTAGATTACCAAGTAATGAACAACTGTGATGAAATTTGCACTCCAAAATCCTAACAGTGAACTAGCAATTTGAGATTAAAAGCTATTTTGACTTTCTCACAAATGAGACCTGAATTTTATGACTTAACTGAGATAATGGACCCTATTGTGACATATATCAGACAAGAACAATAGCACAAACAACTTCCACCATAGTTAAAACAGCATATCCAAACAACCTTGTTAAACACTATCTTTTGATTATTAAAGCAAATACTTGAATTAAACCTTAACACTGATTTCAAACTTTATATTATCATTAAAGAAGACCTTATGAGCATAAAACAACAACAATACTAGCATGAAACACAGAACCACAGTAAAATGCCAAAAACTTAGAAATATGCTTACAAGTGAAATCCAGCTGAAACACAGAACCAAGGACCAAGAACACTCCTAATAGCTTACCACTAAGCTTCTAACCCAAGGGCAATCCAATATACACCCTGCTCCAGCCATCTTCAATCATCTTCACTGATTTCTTGATTTTTGATCTAATTTTTGTGATTTTTTATGTATTTTTGATTTTTATGACTACACTGATTTTTAAGGTTTCTAATAGCTTTTAGAAGCTATATAGGAGCTTACATGAGCTTATGAGTCCATAAACAACATTCATAACAACACTAAAGATAACTTGAAATTTTGAAGTAAAATACATAAACTTGGAATTCGAACTTAGAAACTGAAATTTATTATCAAAAGAGGTTCACATACACTGAAGAACACTAGACAAAGTACTTGAAAGCTAACTTTTACACTGGAAATTGAAAAACAATTAAGTCGACATAAACAAAATAAAATTACACTAGATATCTATCCACATTGCTCCTTAGCTGCTTTATAATGATCTTTAGCACTTCTAGGTGTCCTCTGAAACTATCCCACTTCATTTTAGCCCTTGGATCCTCTGCATTCATCAAAACCACACATGTGGCATTTTGGCGCCAAAAAGTATAAAAGCAGATTGGGGCAGTTTCAAAGCAATTAAAGAAGTTTGGTTGGATGTGGAGGTGGTGAGGAAGCATTAATTGCTTTTGGCTTGTTAGGTAGAGTGTTGAGGAGGGGGGATGAGGTGGAGGGTGGTTTCTGGTATGGCGGTAAAGGAAGAAGGGAGACGGGTTTGACCAGAGTCAAACTTTGGTATTAGCTAAGGGTGTGGGTCGGGTTTGGTGATTGGGCTTGGGTAAGTTTTGGGCTGGGTTTATTATTATGATTGGGTTTGTATATATAAGGGTTCGGTTTGGTTTGTAGAAATTTAAACCCAAGGACCAAAATTGTACTTTCTGAATTCTTGAAGGGTTGAAACTGTAATTTCACCAAAGTTATCATAAGGACCATTTATGCCAAGTTTCAATTCCCCAAGGACTTAAGATGTTAAATTTCAATATTTAAAACCCGGGGAACTTGTTTTGCCATTTTTGAAACTTCAGGGACCTAAGTTGCCATTTTGCAAACTTGAATTTTAAAGGACTAATTTTGACAACTTGTGAAAGTTCAGGGACTGAAACTGCCAATTATGCAAACTTTGCTCATTTTTCAACTTTTTCAATCCTTTTGCACATGAAACAGATAAAAATACAATTAAATGATATTTCCTGTATTTTGAAGCATATCTGCATGTTTTTAATTGTTTTTGTAGTCTAAATGTGACAGAAATGATGAGTGTAACACCCCAACCCGTAAGGGTAAAGATATCACAATAATGGCTTCATATCAGATTACAAGCATTAAATCCAAAACATCATAAGTCCATAATATAAATGGTCAAAGGAAATAAGTCAACACAACTTATGTCCAAACAGAAAATAAACCGAAGTACATAATCCAAAATGCCTAAACAATGGCATAACAGAAATAGAATCCGAAATGGTATAACTAGAATGCTAAGATTAAAGCTTCACACAGTTGCTCTCATCCCCAAAGCTAAAACCCAGATCCAGCTTAAATACCTGCCGTACATGAAAAGAAACGTACGGCTGAGCTTAAAAGCCCAGTGAACAGATACATATACAAAGCAAAATAATGAAATAGAACTGAAATATGGTGCATGGGGAAATATCATGAGGTATAAACAAGGGACAGAAATATAAAAGATAAGAATAGGATAGTCATCTACCACGAGCCCAGAACATATCAGATAGTAACCATCATAATCTAGAGGGGATGCCTCTTAAGTAACCAGATAATATGAGGGGTGACCTCATGTATCAAATGGAGTGATCAGCTCCCAGATAGTTGTGAAAGGCGTGTATTGCACACAGCACCAGTCACCAGACAAATCATATCATAGCATATACAGTTAAATCCACTTAAACAGATCAGATCTAGGATTGCAATCCATACGCCCCCCAGAAACATATATATAATCATAATCAAAATAATGCGCATATCATAATCAGAATGGGGACGGTGTGAGGAATCACTCACCCACACATGAGTCATGCCAGTGGTGCATCACAGACACGGCCAGGTTACCTTCCTGGCTAGGTAACAGAAAAATGGCTCGGGTGTCAAACTAAGAGTCAGATAACATATCATAATCAGAGGGTCATATATCAGAGGTCAAATCAGATGGTCCATAATAGATGGTTCATAATAGATATATCAGATGTAATAACAAAGGTCCAAATCAGAGTGTAACCAGGAGGTTCATAATAAAAGGGTTCATAGCAATGGTTTTGGGAAAAACTTAAACGAATCAGAATCAGAATCATAACCATGAGATAGGACACCCTTACTGAAAAAGGGCAGAGTATCTGTACCTTATTGCAAGCAAAATAAAACCAGAAATAGCAAACACTGACAAGCTCAGGATCTCTCCTTCTTCACACCTAAGAGAGTAGAAGGGAATTACAAAACATTCTTAATTAACCATCTTTCCATTTTAAGTAACTTTCCCTTTTTAGTAAGTTTCCACTTTTAGAAAGTTTCCATAATTAGAAAGTTTCCACTTTTAGAAATATTTAGTACATAGCTTAATTTGATCAACATTTGCTGGAGACAAAGTATCTTTATCATATTTACACTTTTGGTCCTTAAGGTTTTCATAATTTACATTTTACACCCCTTAGTTACAAAAGTTACACTTTAACCCTTCAATTATTCATAGTTGCACATTAGCCCCTTATTTTATCAAAATTTCTCCATGAACACTTATTTTATCACGTTGTAAGAAAGTATCCACAATTATTCATGATTTACACCTTTAGTCCCTCTAGTTATCAAAATTACATATTCAGTCCTTAAACTTACAATTTCAACATTTAATTACCAATAGTTACATGTCAAGCCCTTTAATTATCAAAATGACACATAATTCCCTGAATATATTTATTTATTCAAAACAGCCCCAAGTTTCTAGAAATTACAAGTTTGGTCCCTCTATTTTAATAAAGTTACATATTAGGTCCTTAACATTTACATTTAAATCATTAATTAATAATAATTACATATTAGTCCAACAAATTATCCAAACTTTCACATTAGTCCCTGAATATCATTTATAACACAATTCGACCTTGACTTTTCAGAAATTACATATTTAGTCCTTGTTTTTATAAATTTTCCAATTCGATATACTAATTCCAACTTAATTCGTTTTCTCTCAAATTTTACATATAGACCCTTCACTTAATAATTTTTACAGATTATACATGATTTATATAACATGACAAAAATGGTCCATGAGTTTTATAAGTGACAAAACACACCCTTTCATATTTATCTTCAAATCGGCATATATGATCTTTAACCAATTAAAACCCTAATCGACTCCCAACTCATTTCTAATCATTATCTCATGATTAAACACTATTCATGAACATAGAAACAAACCCTAATTCTAAGAATCAAATCGCATGCATTTTATTTTTTTCCCTTTATACGTTTTTCTCAAAACCGATTAGCTAAATAATTTCCAAAACTCAAGATTCAAACCATGATAATTCTTCCATTATTTTTCCAGATCATATATGATTATATTACACATGAATAAAATAAATTCAAAGCCTCAATAATTCGTATGACATATTTTATAAATTACACTCGATTTATAGATTTAATTAACAAATAATTCGTAGATCTTGCATGGCATGTTATATTCATTTTATTTGGTGTTCTAGGATCATAAGAGACTCAGGAAAAATGGCAAACCAAAATTAGAACGTGAGGAATGGCTTGCACGAATTCTTTTCCACGCGTATAGGCCAAAACGAACGAAATTCACCACAGCTTCAAAAATGATCTAAAAATCTTGAAACCAATTTTCACGTGTCACATATAATGTGAGGAACACAAGAAAAATGAGAAACGAATTTTAGCTATGTCGAAAGAATTATAATCGAATTTACTTACATATGTACTAGCGATAAGAAGGAATTTCACTACACTCGAACCAAGCACCACACGACCTCAATTGTATTTTTCTTACTTCCTTTAGATGATGATCTATCTCAGAAAATTGCTCTAGGGATTTTAGATGGCCGGTTGTATGCTAGAGAAATTATTTGTGTGTTTATTTTTGGATCGGCAATATTAGGGTTATCAAGCAATGTGATTGACTCTTTAAATTAGGCAAAACGAGTAAGAGGAGGGGGGATAAGGCCAGAATCTCGGTCAAATTAGTTAGGAATTGATTTGATTTATTTCTTCCTTATTTACCTATTTTTAAAACATTTTAAATACTTATAAAACTAATTAAATTCCATTCGGTTTGCATTAGGGGTATTATGGTCATTTCACCACTTATATAAATGTTAAATGATATTGTCAAAATTATTTGGGACCATAACATGTGCATTGCCAGAAGTTTGGAATTTATTTGATACATTATAAGCTTTTAATTAAATTTTAAACTAGCAGGGGCATTTTGGTCTTTTTGCTCATTTTAGATTTTAGGGTTTTACAACTTCTTCCCCTCTAAAAAGAAAAATTTCGTCCCCGAAATTTGCAAAGAATCAGAATGAAACGAATCGGAAACAAAATAGAGACATACCAGAATCAGAAAACAAAGTGAGGATAACTAGCTCGAATAGATTCCTCGGTCTCCCAGGTAGCTTCTCGCTCTGGGTGGTTCCGCCAAAGAATCTTAACAAAAGGAATGACTTTGCGTCTCATAACTCGCTCTTGGCGATCAAGGACAGCTTCCGGCTCCTCCGGAAGAGACATATCGGGCTGAATCTGATCAAGAGGGTAAGACACCACATGCAGAGGATGATAATTGTATCCCCTCAGAAGGGATACATGAAAGACGTCGTGAACATGTGATAACTGCGGAGGAAGAGCCAAACGATACGAAACTTCTCCAATACGATCCAAAATCTCAAACGGTCCAATGAATCGAGGACTGAGCTTGCCCTTAATTCCAAATCGTTTAACTCCTCGAAACGGTGAAACCTTAAGAAATACCCGATCGCCAACGCTAAACTCCAAGTCACGCCTATGCTTGTCAGCGTAACTCTTTTGACGAGCCCTAGCTTCCTTTAACTTCTCCCTAGCAACATCCACTTTCTCAGTAGCGATCTGAACTAACTCCGGTCCCTCAATAACGCGTTCACCTACCTCGTTCCAACAAACCGGAGCCCTACATTTCCGACCATATAACATCTCAAAGGGAGCCATACGAATACTCGCGTGCCAACTGTTATTATAAGCAAACTCTACCAAACACAAATAATCGTCCCAGCTGCCAGTCCACTCTAAGGCACATGCCCTCAACATGTCCTCTAAAGTCTGAATGGTCCTCTCCGACTGACCATCCGTCTGGGGGTGAAAAGCCGTACTGAACTTAAGGCGCGTATCCCATGCCTTATGCAAACCCTTCCAGAAGCGTGACGTAAACCGAGGATCTCTATCTGATATAATGGCCGTAGGCATACCATGAAGCCTAACGATTTCCTGCTGAAATATGTCCGCCAATTTACTAACACTGTAGTCCACACGAATAGGGAGGAAGTGAGCAGACTTGGTTAGCCGATCAACGACCACCCAAATCGCATCATGCTTCCTACGAGTAAGAGGTAAACCAGTCACAAAATCCATGGAAATTTCCTCCCATTTCCACTTCGGAATCTCCAATGGCTGAAGCAACCCACTAGCTCTCTGGTGTTCAATCTTGACCTGCTGGCAAGTCAAACACTTAGATACAAACGAAGCCACATCCTGTTTCATGCCACCCCACCAGAAATGTTGCTTAAGGTCCCGGTACATCTTGGTAGAACCAGGATGTATAGTGAAAGGGGAACTATGAGCCTCTGATAGAACAGCCTCCTTAAGCTCAGGATCGTTGGGAACACAGAGACGATCCTCAAACCATACTACACCGGAATCATCAACTCTAAACTCTGATTGCTTGCCGTCCTCCACATTTTGAACTATAGCCCACAGCTCACCGTCCTCTTTCTGAGCTTCCTTGATTCGCAAAATAAGATTGGACTCCACCGTAAGGCTAGCCCAATAACCGCCATGACCACTAACACAAAACTCCACATCAAGAAGCTCTAAATCATGCAATATACGAGGCTCAAACTCCAAACTCGCGATCATACCGGATTTCCTACTAAGAGCATCAGCGACCACATTCGCCTTACCGGGATGATACTGAATATTAGCATCATAATCCTTCAGAAGTTCCAACCAACGCCTTTGCCTCATATTCAACTCTTTCTGGGTGAAGATGTATTTAAGACTCTTATGATCAGTGAAAATGTCACAAGTCTCCCCATACAAATAATGGCGCCAAATCTTTAGCGCGAACACCACAGCCGCTAACTCAAGATCATGCGTCGGATAGTTCACTTCATAAGGCTTCAGCTGCCTCGAAGCATAAGCGATAACCTTACCATGCTGCATCAAAACACATCCTAAACCTTTCTTCGATGCATCGCTATAAATCTGAAAACCGCCGGAACCTGAAGGAAGAGTTAAGATCGGTGCAGACACCAAACGCTTCTTCAACTCCTCAAAACTACTCTCTCGCTCATCAGTCCAAATAAACTTCTCTCCTTTCCTCATTAACTGTGTTAAAGGCAATGCAAGACGTGAAAAGCCCTCAACAAATCTCCTATAATACCCAGCAAGACCCAAGAAACTCCTCACTTCCGTCACATTTGTAGGTCTTGGCCATTTCGTGATAGCCTCAACCTTTGCCGGATCCATCGTGATGCCGTCTGCAGAAACTATGTGACCCAAGAAAGCCACTCGATCCAGCCAAAATTCGCACTTCGAAAACTTTGCATACAATTTCTGCTGTCGAAGAATCTCCAGAACAATACTAAGATGTTGCTCGTGCTCCGCCTCGGTTTTAGAGTACACAAGGATATCATCTATGAAGACAATGACGAACTTATCGAGAAATTCATGGAATACCCGATTCATTAGGTCCATAAACACAGCAGGAGCATTGGTCAGACCAAAAGGCATAACCAAGAATTCATAGTGACCGTACCGAGTGCGAAAGGCCGTTTTGGGAACATCCTGCTCCCTCACCCTAAGCTGGTGATATCCAGACCTCAGATCAATTTTAGAGAAATGCCTCGCTCCTTGCAACTGGTCGAACAGATCATCAATGCGAGGTAGAGGATAGCGGTTACGAATCGTAATGCGATTAAGCTCTCGATAATCGATGCAAAGACGCATGCTCCCGTCTTTCTTCTTAACAAACAACACGGGAGCACCCCAAGGAGATACGCTCGGACGAATAAAACCATTTTCCAACAGTTCTTGCAATTGCTCCTTTAATTCCTTTAACTCAATCGGTGCCATGCGGTAAGGAGCTTTAGATATGGGTTCAGCACCCGGAATCAGATCAATGCTAAACTCGACTTCCCTGACAGGAGGAATGCCAGGAAGTTCATCCGGAAATACATCGGCGAAATCGCGCACAGTACGGATACTATCAATGCTAGGAACATCAACAGAGGTATCTTTAATAGAAGCAAGAAAACCAAGACAGCCATGCGAAATCAAAGTCCGGGCTTTCATAGCCGAAATAATCTTTACAGATTTCAGAGGTTGGGAACCAGAATAAACATAATCAGGATGGTGAAGATCACCAAAGATCACCTTACGAGCATAACAATCAATGGTCGCCTTATGAGTAGCTAACCAGTCCATACCCAGAATAATATCAAAATCAACCATATCAATGGGAAGAAGGTTCGCAGGACGAATGCGATCATCGAAACGGAGAGGACAATTAACATACTCAACATCAATAATCACATGAGTTTTCATCGGGGTAGCAATAGATATTCGGTTCATTAATTGAGTTGGGTTTACGTTTATTTTATTTGCAAGTGATGTGGATATTATGGAATGCGTAGCACCGGTGTCAAATAAAACGTAAACAATACGATCACCAATATATAGAAAACCCGTAATAGTACCTGAGGTGCTAGCTGCCTGGTCACGTGTCATAGAATAGACCCGGCCTGAATTAGGAGCGGTCCTAGTATCAACTTTAGGTTCACCAACATTCTTCTTAGGACAGTCCTTGACTTTGTGAGAAGTAGATCCACAAGAGAAGCAACCACCAGAAGCTTTGTAACAAGGACCCGGATGTGGTTTCCCACATGTAGTACACAAAGGAGGAGGAGGTAAAGCCTGAACAGCACCTCTCTGACCAGAAGATCCCGACTGCTGATACTGCTGAGAATCTCTACGCCGGTTATTACCACCCTGGCCCTGACCCTGACGGTCACCACCATACCGACCATAATCCTGCCGGCCCTGGTTCCTAGAATCCTGTCGTCTATAATCACCACCTCGGTCCTGGCGACCCTGCTGATCATGCCCATGGTCCTGACGACCCCGAACATCCTGCCTCTGGTCCTGACGACCATGACCCCGAGAATCCTGTCTTTGGTCCTGCCGACCCCGAAAATCCACCCGGTTACCATCCCTATCACGCTTATTAGATCTCCTGTCCTCATGCAGCAACTCAATGTTGCGCGCAGCATCCTGAACACTAGCCACATCCTCATATGGAGTGTTAACAATCCGATCTAACACCCATCCCTTAAGAGCCCATTTGAAATGACGAGCCTGTCGAACCGCATCCCCAGTAACCTCTGGCCCAACGAAACTGGCCAGACGTAAGAATCGCTGCATAAAGTCTCCTGAAGACTCATGATCACCCTGACGAATCGACCCGTATTCCCTCTCATACCTCAGCTTTTCTGCCATAGGAATGTACTGCTTATAAAACACCTCAATGAACCCTGCCCATGAACAAGTCTCAGCAAAATCATCCCCCTTTGCCTGCACAAGGGCAGTCCACCAATTCTGAGCGTCACCTTCCAGCTTGAATGTAGCCAAACGAGTTTTAAACTCATCAGCACATCCGAGAACCCTGAACAATTTCTCGACGTGGGTGATCCAGTCCTCTGCCTCATGAGGAGTGGTAGCGGACTTAAACGAAAGAGGCTTGAGCTTGATGAACCGCTCAATCCACACATGAATACCGACCGGTGGGGGAGCGGGTGGATTACCGCCACCTCCAGACGGACCTTCCCCACTACGGAGTCTTTCGGTGACCTCGGTCACCACCTGAGCAGAAAGGTTAGGGAGAACGTTTTTCAAAGCATCAGCAATCATGGCTTCGAAATTTGGAGCATCATACTCGTTAAAGCGCGTGTTCACCATCTGAACGATTACAAAAAGGATTAGCAACTCAGATAGAATATGACAGAGCAGATCAAGAATATATGACAGATCAAAACAGGAAAAGAGTGCGCGAAAGGAAACCTAAGTTCTACCCAATCCTCACAGGTCACGAGCCTAAGCTCTAAGGGTTTCGGATAACCTGTCTCTGATACCATAAATTGTAACACCCCAACCCGTAAGGGTAAAGATATCACAATAATGGCTTCATATCAGATTACAAGCATTAAATCCAAAACATCATAAGTCCATAATATAAATGGTCAAAGGAAATAAGTCAACACAACTTATGTCCAAACAGAAAATAAACCGAAGTACATAATCCAAAATGCCTAAACAATGGCATAACAGAAATAGAATCCGAAATGGTATAACTAGAATGCTAAGATTAAAGCTTCACACAGTTGCTCTCATCCCCAAAGCTAAAACCCAGATCCAGCTTAAATACCTGCCGTACATGAAAAGAAACGTACGGCTGAGCTTAAAAGCCCAGTGAACAGATACATATACAAAGCAAAATAATGAAATAGAACTGAAATATGGTGCATGGGGAAATATCATGAGGTATAAACAAGGGACAGAAATATAAAAGATAAGAATAGGATAGTCATCTACCACGAGCCCAGAACATATCAGATAGTAACCATCATAATCTAGAGGGGATGCCTCTTAAGTAACCAGATAATATGAGGGGTGACCTCATGTATCAAATGGAGTGATCAGCTCCCAGATAGTTGTGAAAGGCGTGTATTGCACACAGCACCAGTCACCAGACAAATCATATCATAGCATATACAGTTAAATCCACTTAAACAGATCAGATCTAGGATTGCAATCCATACGCCCCCCAGAAACATATATATAATCATAATCAAAATAATGCGCATATCATAATCAGAATGGGGACGGTGTGAGGAATCACTCACCCACACATGAGTCATGCCAGTGGTGCATCACAGACACGGCCAGGTTACCTTCCTGGCTAGGTAACAGAAAAATGGCTCGGGTGTCAAACTAAGAGTCAGATAACATATCATAATCAGAGGGTCATATATCAGAGGTCAAATCAGATGGTCCATAATAGATGGTTCATAATAGATATATCAGATGTAATAACAAAGGTCCAAATCAGAGTGTAACCAGGAGGTTCATAATAAAAGGGTTCATAGCAATGGTTTTGGGAAAAACTTAAACGAATCAGAATCAGAATCATAACCATGAGATAGGACACCCTTACTGAAAAAGGGCAGAGTATCTGTACCTTATTGCAAGCAAAATAAAACCAGAAATAGCAAACACTGACAAGCTCAGGATCTCTCCTTCTTCACACCTAAGAGAGTAGAAGGGAATTACAAAACATTCTTAATTAACCATCTTTCCATTTTAAGTAACTTTCCCTTTTTAGTAAGTTTCCACTTTTAGAAAGTTTCCATAATTAGAAAGTTTCCACTTTTAGAAATATTTAGTACATAGCTTAATTTGATCAACATTTGCTGGAGACAAAGTATCTTTATCATATTTACACTTTTGGTCCTTAAGGTTTTCATAATTTACATTTTACACCCCTTAGTTACAAAAGTTACACTTTAACCCTTCAATTATTCATAGTTGCACATTAGCCCCTTATTTTATCAAAATTTCTCCATGAACACTTATTTTATCACGTTGTAAGAAAGTATCCACAATTATTCATGATTTACACCTTTAGTCCCTCTAGTTATCAAAATTACATATTCAGTCCTTAAACTTACAATTTCAACATTTAATTACCAATAGTTACATGTCAAGCCCTTTAATTATCAAAATGACACATAATTCCCTGAATATATTTATTTATTCAAAACAGCCCCAAGTTTCTAGAAATTACAAGTTTGGTCCCTCTATTTTAATAAAGTTACATATTAGGTCCTTAACATTTACATTTAAATCATTAATTAATAATAATTACATATTAGTCCAACAAATTATCCAAACTTTCACATTAGTCCCTGAATATCATTTATAACACAATTCGACCTTGACTTTTCAGAAATTACATATTTAGTCCTTGTTTTTATAAATTTTCCAATTCGATATACTAATTCCAACTTAATTCGTTTTCTCTCAAATTTTACATATAGACCCTTCACTTAATAATTTTTACAGATTATACATGATTTATATAACATGACAAAAATGGTCCATGAGTTTTATAAGTGACAAAACACACCCTTTCATATTTATCTTCAAATCGGCATATATGATCTTTAACCAATTAAAACCCTAATCGACTCCCAACTCATTTCTAATCATTATCTCATGATTAAACACTATTCATGAACATAGAAACAAACCCTAATTCTAAGAATCAAATCGCATGCATTTTATTTTTTTCCCTTTATACGTTTTTCTCAAAACCGATTAGCTAAATAATTTCCAAAACTCAAGATTCAAACCATGATAATTCTTCCATTATTTTTCCAGATCATATATGATTATATTACACATGAATAAAATAAATTCAAAGCCTCAATAATTCGTATGACATATTTTATAAATTACACTCGATTTATAGATTTAATTAACAAATAATTCGTAGATCTTGCATGGCATGTTATATTCATTTTATTTGGTGTTCTAGGATCATAAGAGACTCAGGAAAAATGGCAAACCAAAATTAGAACGTGAGGAATGGCTTGCACGAATTCTTTTCCACGCGTATAGGCCAAAACGAACGAAATTCACCACAGCTTCAAAAATGATCTAAAAATCTTGAAACCAATTTTCACGTGTCACATATAATGTGAGGAACACAAGAAAAATGAGAAACGAATTTTAGCTATGTCGAAAGAATTATAATCGAATTTACTTACATATGTACTAGCGATAAGAAGGAATTTCACTACACTCGAACCAAGCACCACACGACCTCAATTGTATTTTTCTTACTTCCTTTAGATGATGATCTATCTCAGAAAATTGCTCTAGGGATTTTAGATGGCCGGTTGTATGCTAGAGAAATTATTTGTGTGTTTATTTTTGGATCGGCAATATTAGGGTTATCAAGCAATGTGATTGACTCTTTAAATTAGGCAAAACGAGTAAGAGGAGGGGGGATAAGGCCAGAATCTCGGTCAAATTAGTTAGGAATTGATTTGATTTATTTCTTCCTTATTTACCTATTTTTAAAACATTTTAAATACTTATAAAACTAATTAAATTCCATTCGGTTTGCATTAGGGGTATTATGGTCATTTCACCACTTATATAAATGTTAAATGATATTGTCAAAATTATTTGGGACCATAACATGTGCATTGCCAGAAGTTTGGAATTTATTTGATACATTATAAGCTTTTAATTAAATTTTAAACTAGCAGGGGCATTTTGGTCTTTTTGCTCATTTTAGATTTTAGGGTTTTACATGTGACAGAAATGATGAGTATTTAGACACTCATCAATATTCCACAATCAAGTCCGGTTAATCAACCCGGCAGTGACTATGATAAGGAAATCAAGGAGAAGCAGATCCTGACAGATTAGGAAATTCGAGACGAAATGTTGGAAAGTGACAAAGAGGAAAATGTACATCCTGATGAACCCAGTGATTGGAATGATTCAGAAGAGGAAGGGGAAATCATTGAGGAGAAAACAACTGAAGCTGCCGACCAACTTGAAGATGAATATAAGGCAGCAGCAGAAAAAAGGTTGGAAGAGGAGAGATTAAAACAGGAGAAAGAGAATGATGAAAAGGAAGCAGATGATTACATTAATACACCACCAGTCAGTCCACTTCATCTGACTCTCACCTCACATGAACCACAGCAGGAGTCACAGCCTAAGGTTCCTACACCTCCAATCTCACCACCTGAACCCACAACCCCTCCCACCTCACCACCTAAGACTCCAACACCTCCTAACTCACCACCAAAGGAATCTACTCCTCCAGTCTCACCTCCTAAGGCAAAAACTCCTCCTAAGGATCCTACACCTCCTGATTCACCATCAAAAGCTCCAACTAACTCTGAATCATCTTCACGATCATCATCACCAATAAACAAAAGAAAAGCAACAACCGAGGAAACAATTAAATCAATCATGAAGGGCAAGTATGTTAAGAAGATTGTTAGGGTTACTCGCATTGAAGTCTTATCTCCTGCAGCGAAGAAATTAAAGAAAGCTACAAAACTTGCTCAAGCTAAGAGAGACAGCAAGTTAACAGACCAAGTAACAAAGTTGCAGAACATGGTCAAAAACTTGTCTGAGCAAATGCAACAGTTGCAGGAGACAAAGCAGAAAATGGATGAATTTCTAGATGAGGATGTCAAAGATCAGATGTTGAAAGCAGCTAAAGTAAACACAAGGCATTATGTCAAGAAATTTCTGCCTGATCTTCAGAAAGATATCACAGAGTACATTGACACTCAACTTGAAGAAAAAGTTAAAGACCTCACTGGATCAACAATCCAACAGAAGCACCTTCTTGACTACTCCATTGAAGAACTCCAAATAGCCCTTCTCACCAAAATCACTGCAAAACTCTCACCATCCAACACAGAATTGGCTATCTTTGAAGCTATTAAGGCTAATATGGAATCTTGCAAAGAAGCAGCCGATCGTGGAAAACGTCCCAGAGACGAAGAAGACCAAGATCTAGACTCCAAATCAAAGAAACACAAGAGTGAAGGAGGATATGGAATACAGCTTAAACAGTCAACCGGACAGTCAACAACAACCATATCTCCCCAAACAAAAGCTCCAGAATCTGGTCCTACTGTTACTGAACATCATTTTGAGCACTTTACTGCCGACGACATGGAATTTCAACAACAAGATGATCAACCCAAGTCACCACCAAAGGCCAAAACTACAACCAGCAAGAAGTCTTCCAAAAAAACCCACTGTAGTCTCATGGCTCGAGGATGATGACATACAAGGTAATGAGTAGTTTGATCAATTGGCAAGTGCTCAAATACAAGAAGACGAAGCTTCTAAGATTGAAGATAATACGTTCGAGTTCACCCAACAACTCAAACGTACTATGCACATCAAGAAGATGACCAAGAAGGAACTCCGTAGTATCAAGAATGATGCATTTAATCTTCTCAAAGATAAATCTTCAAGTGCAACTGAGCTTAAATATCACCTTGAAAACATTGCCCGAGCAATGTCAAGTGAGTTTGACTGGACTAATCCAGACATACTTAAGGTTGGTGGTCGTGACAACAAAAACCGTCCTTACATCACAGACTGGACCAAGCCACTACCCGTGATCAGAGAAAATCATCAAACAGCCATCCCTTACCAATTCTTCTTTAACAATGATCTCGAACTACTCAGGCACGGTGCTACAAGCAAAACCAAGTATGCAACATCAATAACCTTCACCCCAGCAGCAAGTTACCCATAACCAGCTATTGAGGAAAATGCCATTCACCATCATCTCTTCGTTAAACAAACGGTGAATTATGATCGTGATGCTGAATTGGGAATCTTTCACTGGTTCGAGAAAAGGAAAACATGGTATAAGAGTAAACTTACCGAGAAGTCTCACGAATCAGTAAGCAACAACCATAGGATTATGGCAGTGGTAAGTGTGAAGGGGGTGAAGAAGTATGATTACACCTTCCTGTCTGAGATCAACGTCCAAAGACACGACCAACAAATCTATTCGTTCTCTGAGGCAGACTTCCCAGACCTAAGTCTCAATGACATTGAAGACATGTACCTCATCAAAGTCCAAGGAAAGCTGCATCATCTCACAACCGAGCTTCAATATGCCTTCAGTTCCGCTATCTGCCATTTTATCAGAAGGACTATCATAAAAGAACGAGTAGAAGATCTTCAGCTAGGAGTAGAGAGTTATCAAATGAAGTTGAATCTCATTGAGCCTATACTACATCTTGAAGACACCAATTCTGAAGCTCAATACACCTTGAAGAACAAGCCAACCTTCGGATTCGTCTACAAGAGTGCAATGACAATAAACTGCTTCATGTCATTACACGAAATTCACAAGTTCTGCGACAATACGTTGAAGAAGGTCCGAGATGGGTTAGTTCATCGAGTTCATGATCAAGAGTTAAAAATAACAAAGAGATGGAATAGTGATCAGCTGAGACAAGTAAAGCAGTTCATCTGGAAGATTGAGAGAAGATTGTTCCACAGAGATCAGATACGGAGATTGGAAAGCTATGTTGGAGGTCGTCCACCCTTCCCAATCAGAACATTTCAAAGGACGGATCTAGTATTCACTACATTTGTAAAAGGAGGCTGATGTAAGAATTTGATTTGATTATTCATTCATTATTCTTGCTATTGATATATGAGTGTTTATAATGGCTTGTGTACACATAACAGTGCACAACCCGTTCCTGTAAAGAAAGGACCCAGAGGTACACTTCAGCGCCTCAACCTGATCAAAGGAACGAAAGCTTCTTTCTTATGAGTAGAATAAAAGCAGAATTTTTTCTAAGTTTTTCAAAATTTCTGCTCATAAGGACAAGTATTCCCTCGTCAAGGGAGAGTATTTGAAAACTAATCTTTGTTCATACAAAAGTTCTTGAAATTCTTCCCACAAAACTCAAAAACAGCATATTTTAATCATAAAGTTTTTCAAAAACATCATGAGTATGCTATTTTTGAGGGGGAGAATAAAGATATGATTAAAATATGGTAAAGAAAAGTTGTGATCTCACGAGTGCTCGACTCAGAATTGACCCTCGAATTGACGATAACAAAAGTCAGTAGTCAAAAAGACATATCCTGGACGGGTAATAATTTCAAGCCAGTTTATCTGGTGATGTAAACGTGTCTCGCAACGGATGTGTCTGAGTAGAATGTACCTATTTCGAGCAATTTTCCTTGAATATGATCTGGACGGGTAATAATTTCAAGCTAGTTCTACTAGTGATGTAAGCGTGTCTCGCGACGATCATGTTCATTGAAAATCAATCAATTCAAAAGTGCCAACTCTTCCCGGCATGTGTAAATTTCAATTAAAGACATATGAGCACATGTTAAGGGGGAGTCTTTCTGAAAATCACAAAACTCTCAAAGTGTTAACAAAATATGTTTTCACAATCATAAACACTTTGAGAAATTTTCAAAAAGGTTTGGTTTATGGCATCAATAGGATAGTCATGGAGTTATAAGGTGACTAAGGTTAAGAATAACCGTCCTATGATCCGCCAGAGCCGGAGGGATCTACCCAAGGACAACACCACTAGTTTAGAACTAGAAAGTCCTAGGTATGATTGAAAAAGGAGAAATGAAATGAACGGATAAAGAAGGGGTTGAAGAATTAAAAAGAAAAGTAAAGAAAAGGGTGAAAACAAATAGCCCTCCATTTGATCACCTTAGGGCAGACACCGTGTTCAATAAATAATCTACTGGTTGATGGGCATCACCGGTATTGAAGAATGAAGTCGTCCTGGACCCAGTGACGCACTGCACTAACCTTCTAGCCACTCACGTGTCTCTCAAAAGGCACTTGTTTCATTTCACATGGAGGACCCTTCATTATCAATCGACCTCTCACTACGAGATGTGTTGATATTGAATAGGAGGCACTCTGCTCCATTCCTCCGACGACTAAACAAATATGCACTAATCGAGTCTAGAGCCATGAGATTCATCAAAGATCTCTTAGGAACACTTAGTATTACTCTGTTGTTCTACATCATGGGCAACAGTTGTAAAATTAAGAAGAGACCTTCGCAGATCTTGGCAATCTACCAAGAACATTCCTGAGAGAATTCACAATTGTGATTCTCAGTGATTGAATGGAAATCCTGCCAGGGTCAACATCAAATAGCCCTAACAGCAGGTCACTTCGGTAATCCGTTGTGGATTACGCTTAGTGTTTGCTCCAAAAGTGGTCTACAGTCGTGGGGTGATCTCCAGCGACTCACTGAATCGTGGGTGCACTTCGGTGTGTCCGTGTAAGGCCTTTCGGGGGTATCCGGTTCAGAACGGCCTGGGTTTGGATTAGAGAAAGTCTTCACACTATGCTATTGATGATCTCGAAGTCCAAATCTGTAAGTACCGGATGATTTATTGCTAAATGTTTACTTGCCGCGAATCATGAAAACCTGGACTTCCATCACATTTCCATCCTGCTCATATTCTGAAGCAAAGTTCTCACAAAGACTATGGAATATCAAAAGCTCAAAGTAATTCAAGAAAATTCAAAGATCAAGTATGTCAATCTTTCACAAGTCTAAGATCCAGCTTATGAAGAGAGAACTACGTGATATATGAAGAATAAACGTCAAAGAACATATGGGCATGATGGAAACAACGTAAAGACACTAGTTCTAAAGACCATTGGAGGACGGCAGATCATTACCATACCTAACCATATTAGATCAAGAACAAAGAACAAAGATTATGAAGACGTCTGAAGCCTAAGAAGCAAAGATGACGTCGAGCAACCAAGATGACCAAGACTTAGGGGGAAATTGTTAGGAACACATTTTTATTTCATTTCAAGTCTAGGTCATGTCGTGTATTTAGTTGCTCATATGGATTCTAAGTTTGTTATTAAGGGACGGTTCATTAGGAATCCATGGGCCGGCCCATTTAGTTAAAATCCTTCTAGAACATTGTTAGCATGTGATGCCCTAACCATGTGCCTATAAATAGAAGGCTTGGGGCATCATTATCTTTGTTGGTTTTCATTTCATTGTGCCGAAACTTTGTTAGTTTATTGAATGAAATAAAATCATCCGAATTCTCTTCATCTCTATTCTCTTATCTCTCGTAATTCATTACTAGTCTCGTTATTTACATTCATAGTTATTAGAGTAGTTGTAGTCGTGGTTATAGTGGTTGTTTAGATCTCGTGTTGCGTAATTAATAGGGACTATCAGATAC
>CP139507.1:342337316-342480750 GCA_021014915.2 Artemisia tridentata subsp. tridentata | reverse complement strand
AGTGATAACTCAAGATCACTCGTATTATTATCTTAATAATATTGAATCGGTTGGTGATAAGCTTTCGTTGTTCATTGTCATATAACAAACACATATGTTCCATTTCCATAACCATAATAACCTTCTAAGTGTGATTAAGTAGATTCCGCAAACTTTATCATATTCACTCAATATATCATATGCACAAAGTACAAAAGGTTTAACCACCTTAACAGTGTATCGATCTTTATCCTAACAAGTGGTATCAGAGCAAGGTTGATATTATTGATTTAGAAGAAGAAGCGTAAGAAATGGATGTTCAAGATACTGCTACAAATATTGTTGCAAAGTTGCCCATGATCAAACAGAATGAGTTTGTGTCACACCCCTAAAATTGGGTCTAGCGGAAGCATACATGTCGCTGGGGTGCAACTCAATTGGTATCACAACGCAAGTACAAAGAACGGTTTTCTCCACAATTATTTAGAATATATTTGAGAAGTCAAAAGTGTTAAATTTTCATTACGAAAAGTGGTGCGGAAATAGGCCCATAAAATAAGTTAAGCGGTCTCAAATGTTTATCAAAGTCTTCTATGACCATGCCATGCCCTGCCAAAAGCCTCCAATAGCGTACAATTGCTTTATGCCTGAAAATACATGCTAAAGTGTCAACACGAGGTTGGTGAGTTCATAGAGTTTGTTTTAAATAAGTTGAAAAGCGTTTAGAGAAAGTTTTCACGACAAAGGCATTGTAAATCCACTCAGTTGCAAATCCCGCCCATACAAGACTTGCAACCTGTGTGTTCACAACCCACTACTAAAATATAGTATGAGTAAGACATATGTGTATACGATATGAATGCACTTAATGTAAAGTATAACAACCAACTGAACCTCATGACAAGCATAAACAAGAATATAACATAGCTGGATTATGTTCACCCAGGGCCAAGAGTTGTGGGGCCAAGGGTGGGGGCGTCAACCCGATAGTACTATCAATACCTCTCCGTCGGCTCCATCCAAGAGTTAAACAGTGGTTAAGAATATAGCGTATAGAATAGTTTTCACACATTAAGGCACATATCGTAACAAAGCTACACATCATGTTTAAGAGTATAAAAGTATAGCGTAGCATATGAGTAAAATTGTCTTGAGTAAAAGCGAAAGCAAACAGTTTAAGCATGTATCTCCCCCAAAGAGTTCAAAACGTATAAAAGTTGGGGCTATGAAACTCACCTGATGCGATAGCAACAATGACAATAATGGATATCATGAAATGAGGCTCAGTCTCTAACCGCGACTTAACATGAATGATATGATCTAATATAAGTAAGTGAAATGATTCTACTCATGCAAATACATATGTTAGTGATACCACTCGTTAGTTTTGAAAACAACGTTTACCGTCGAAAAATACATATTTGACGTCTCGTTAAGTCAATAAACACTTTTCGTGTAAATATGTTGAAATGATACTCCACGATCCTTGTTTGGTGTTCTGTCGGTAAATATAATGTTTTCGTCGCAATTTAAATATTTTTCTTAACTTGTGAAAATAAGTCCAAATGGCCTCGCAAAACTATTCGCGAAATAGTGTACGTTAAGTGTTAGTGAATAAACTCGTCGTTCTTGAAAACCTTGTAACATTGTCTAAATGTCGTGTTATTTGACTTTTGATCATACGCGTCTTGATTAGATGGAAAACCGGCTATTAATGTGAAGACTTGCAAAAATACTAACTTTTATACTTAGAAAATATTTTCTAATAGGGCTGTCAAAATAAACTAGAGTTCATCGGCTTCGAACATGTATATCTTGGTCGTTATAAACTCGTTTTCTACGTTCTTTATATCCACGGATTCGTCATAACATGAACTAACATAATCTCAGTAGCTCGGCTCTCTTAGATCACGCCTAACGCCTCGTTTGGTCCTCTAAAGTTCGGTAAACAGCATGCTCAATTTTCAGAAAATTAGTTTTCGTCGTCTAACTTGTAAAAATCAAATCTCCTTCGTTATAAGTCGGTTTTTACTCATTCAAGCGCCCACGTTTTCATTTTTGAAAGTACTTTCTAAATATGGAGGCCAAAATAGCCCAAAAGTTACTAATTTTTCCAGATTTCACGTTTAAGGACAGTAGCTTTTCTAGTGTTGTTAAAAATCATTTTTATGGTTCAAGACTTGTTTATACCACTTCCAATCAACACCACAAGTACTCTAATCCTACCATACACCTTCTTAGGGTGTCATGGGTTCCTAAACATCACTAACTATAGTGGATCTCATGAGGATGTTAATAAAAACCATAGATCTAAGGTTTATGATGAAAAATGAGTAAAGTGGTATAGATAACTTGTATATTTGCATGATCAATTACTAATATAACTTGAAAAACAATAAAAGGAAAGTATGAAAAGACCATAAAGATGTTCTTGAGCTTACTTGAGATAATGGAGTGATTAGATGAGAAAATGTGTAGTAACTTAGGGTTTTGATCACAAAGCCTTAACTAGTAAAGTAAATGGAGCTTCATTATGTCTTGATCTTCAAAAAAAATGATGGATTGTTCTTGGTTCTTGTCTTGGCCGAATAGGAGAGGAAGAAAAAGAGAGAATATGAAGTAAATTTGCTAGTTGGATCATGTATAGAATGTGTTATGTAAATTAATTCAAGAAACACAAAAACATGAGCATTAAATGAAGGCATGACTAGCAAAAGAAAAATGAGTTTTAGGGATAGTAGGGGGCGGCATAAATGGAAGAAAAATGGGGAAAGAATGGTTAATTAATGGCCTTTTCTAAACATTAAATGAGTTAGTGTAGTTTTGGTGTACATTTGGTGTTATCGGGTACCGAGTTAACTAGAAATAAATCATGACGAGGTGAAATAAAATACGACAAAGTTGTAAAAATTGAAAAATCATATTCCTGGCAAGAATCGGGTGTTAGAATAATTATCGGGTTGAAAATTCGCAAACTGACGGAGTTACAAGCGTATACCGGAAAATATAGTTTATGGTTTCAAAACACCGGGTAAATTAGTAACATAATTTTTGTATCATTATTTTGAGTTTGAAAATATATTAGGATCATAGTCGGTAGTGTCGGGTATATTATTCGTAGTAATGACTGAGTGTTAGAATTTATTTAATAAATAAATAGACGTTAATTGAAATTATGCAAACCCGTGCATGACTTAAAATGCAGATGATGTTACTGATGATATGTAGACTACTCTAGTCTATATGGTGTACCTTTATTGATTACGCGAATTTGAATACCCGTAAACCTAGTTTACGTAATGATGAATGATAATTGTGAATAGTGATTTCTATCCGAGAATGAATAGTGTTTTGTGAATAGTAAAATTTCTGAAAGTTTCTAAAATTACAAATTGACCTCGAAAATGATGAATAGTGAAATGTGAATAGTGATCGATGAATAGTAAATAATAAATAGTAACCCTATGAATAGTAAAAACCCGAAAAATGCGAATTATGACAGTTTGAGTTATGGAGGTTAAGAATTGAGCAATATTTCATAGTCCAAGATTATGCTCTTTGGGATATCATTCTGTATGGTGATTCATTTACACTAGGTTATATAGATATTATTCTTGAAGGCAAAACTGAAAGAAGAAGGAATACTGGACCATCTAACAATGATGAAAAGATACAGAAGAGGAATGATCAAAAGGCAAGAAACTTATTGCTTATGACCATTCCTGGTGAACAAATGCTATCTTTTAGCAAGTATCCAGATGCAAAAACTCTTTTTGAAGAGATTTGTGCATGGTTTGGTGGTAATGAAACTACCAAGAAAACACAGAAGACATTGCTAAAACAACAATTTGAAAACTTTAGTTCAAATAGCAATGAATCACTTGATAAGCTGTTCTCAAGATTACATAAGCTTGTCAGTCAGTTAGCTGTGTTGGGTGTTGAGATAGCCAAGGAAGATCTCAACATGAAGTTTTTGAGAAGCCTACCTGATGACTTCCATACTCATGTGATTGTCTGGATGAACAAACCAGACATTGAAGTCATGAAACTCAATGATTTGTTCAATAACTTCAAAATTGTTGAACAAAGTCTAAAGAAGTCTGGAATCTATAGTACTAGTTCTGGGAATGTGGCACTCTTGTCATCTCCTAGTATTAGTAAGTCAGATGAGGTAGATGAAAAAGTAGGTGTTTCTACTGCTATTTATGGTGGTCCTTCTACTAGTTCACAAAAGAATGTTGCAGGACTTGAAGATCCGTCATTCTATGTATTCATGTCTAGTCAAACTAGTGGTTCTCCTCTAACTCATGAAGATCTTGATCAGTTAGATGATAATGATTTGGAAGAGATGGACATCAAATGGAAGGTTTCTTTACTTAGCATGAGAGCTAAGAAGTTCTGGCAGAGAACTGGTAAGCAGATTACCATTGATGGTAATGAAACTGCTGGGTTTGATAAGAAGAAAGTAGATTGTTTCAACTGTCACAGGTTAGGACACTTTGCTAAAGAATGTAGAAACCCAAGGAAGCAGGACAATAGAAGCACATGGTATAGGAAAGAGAAGAAGAAGGAAATCATAGTTGAAGAACCAAGGGCTATGCTAGCCATAGATGGTATTAACTATGATTGGAGCTTCATGGCTGATGAAGTGGAAGCACCAACAAATGCTGCACTTGTGGCCACTAAGACTGCTCTAATGGCCTTCTCTTATTCAAAGGTAAATTCCATAATTAAATGTACTGAATCATGCTCTGCTCTTAAAGCTTATGAAGATCTTAAAAAGAGATTTGATGATCAACTAGAACAATTATATGATGCATTAGCCAACTTAGATAATCATAAAAGAGGTATCTCAGTTGTTGAAAAACAACTTGTACATTATCAAGAAAATGAGTCTAAGTTTGGTGATGACATGAATGCTCTTCAAAGAAAAATAGATTTTCAAGCTGAAATAATTTGCTCAGAAAGAGCAGCACTAGCTAAAGCCCTAAATAACAGTGAAAATGTTAAGATAATAGTAGATGCTTTAGCTTATGCCTCAGAGGGAATTAATAAGATTTGGGAAGCTCAAGTAATCAATAAAGCTAAGTCTGGTTTAGGATACAAATCTGTTCCTCCACCATACAGAGGTGTTCCTTCACCTCCAGGTATTGACCTAGCACACACAGGTTTTGCTGAGTTTCAAGAACCAATAATGGAATATGGTTCTAAGTCTACTGAGGGTACTAAGATAGAAAAAGTGAGAGTTTAAATAAAACTTCACTTCCTAAGGACAAGGTGTCCTTTGTTAAGAAAGGAGATGCTATAGTTGTTGAGGATTGTACAACTGATAGTGATAAAGATGAACAGGTTATGTGTAAACCTGAAAAAGTTAAGAAAGCTGGAACAAAGGTTTCTAAAGTGGTCAAAAAGGATACTGATAGGCCTAAATCAAACATTAAACATGTTAGGAAACCAGTTAGGTATTGTGAACGATACAGATCCACTAGCAAGCCCAGAGGTAACCAAAGAAATTGGAATAACCTCAAGTCTAACCAATTAGGTGATGACTTTGCTTTTTCTAACAAAGCTTGTTATACATGTGGTAGTTTTGACCATCTTGCAGCTTTCTGCAACCATTGGGTATCTGGGTATGAAAACAATAGAGTGAACCACAAAAGGCAAACACCTAAATCTCATTTCCACTCTAGTTCTAAGGTTAACAGAACTAAACCCACAACAGTCTTTGTTAAGTCTGCCTTCAATAAAGTTAATTCTGCTAGACCATATATGACTGTTTACCCAAAATCAACAGCTAAGGGTGCAAAAACATCTTACAAACATGCACCAAAGTCTGTTCAAAGGCCCATTCAAACAAAAGCAGTGGTCCAAAAACAAGTTTGGAAACAAAAGGGGACAACTACAAAGTCAGCAGTTAATTCTGCTAAGCCAGCAGTTAATTCTGCTAGGCAAGCAGTTAATTTTGGTAGGCAAGTAGTTAAGTCTGCTGCTTGGCCAAAGAGGGAAAATGCTGTTAAGGCCTCAGCATGTTGGGTTTGGAATTCAACTAAATCCAATGTTGCATCAACTGTTCTAAAAAGATTAAATTACATTGATGCAAGAGGCAGATCCAAGTCAGTAATGGCTTGGGTCTCCAAAAGAAACTAATACTTCTCATTTATGTGCAGGAACATTCAATTGATCAACAAGAGGATCAAGGATACTCAGATAGTGGATGTTCTAGACACATGACAGGCAACAAGTCCTATCTTTCTGATTTTCAAACATTAGATGGTGGCTATGTTACCTTTGGAAGAGGTGTTGGTGGCAAAATTTCTGGTAAAGGTACCATTAAAACTGGAAATTTAGATTTTGAAGATGTGTACTATGTACAAAAGCTAAATTATAATCTTTTTAGTGTCTCACAAATGTGTGACAAAAAGAACAAAGTTCTTTTCTGTGAGACTGAATGTCTTGTACTTTCTCCTGATTTTAAGATGCCTGATGAAAGTCAAGTACTTCTTAAAATTCCTAGAAAGGGCAATATGTACAGTGTTGACATGAAGAACATTGTTCCTAAAAAGGATTTAACTTGTCTTGTTGCAAAGGCCACATTGGATGAATCAATGAAATGGCATAGAAGGCTTGGTCATATTAATTTCAAAACCATAAATCAGATTGTTAAGAATGGTTTGGTAAGAGGTTTAACTCTATCAATCAATCATTGTTTATGCTTCATATGGACTTATTTGGACCTATTTCAGTAAGTAGTATAATGCATAAGAGATATTGTCTTGTTATAATTGATGACTATACCAGATTTACATGGGTTTTCTTTTTAGCTACTAAGGATGAGACTTCTAGCATTCTTAAGACATTCATTACACAGATAGAAAACCAAGTAGACAAGAAAGTGAAAGTCATTAGATGTGATAATGGGACAGAGTTTAAGAATAGAGTTATGGATGATTTCTGCAAACAAAAAGGTATTAGGAGAGAATTTAGTGTTGCTAGAACTCCACAACAGAATGGTGTTGTTGAGAGAAAGAATAGAACACTAATAGAAGCTTCTAGAACTATGTTAGCTGACTCTAAGCTACCTATAACCTTTTGGGCTGAAGCAGTCAACACTGCTTGCTATGTTCAAAATAGAGTTTTAGTTGTACAGCCTCACAATAAGACATCATATGAACTTTTTAGAGGTAGAACTCTTGCAATAGGATTTCTTAGACCTTTTGGATGTCATGTGACAATTCTCAATACCTTAGACCATTTAGGAAAATTCGATGGTAAAGCATATGAAGGTTTCTTTGTTGCATATTCTCTTAATAGCAAAGCATTTAGAGTATACAACTCAAGAACCAGGATTGTAGAAGAAAATCTACATGTGGAGTTTTTGGAAGATAAATCCAATGTTGAAAGTCAAGTACCAAAATGGCTATTTGATCTTGAAACTCTAACCAAATCAATGAATTATGTGCCTGTTGTTGCAAAAACTAATGATTTTTCAGGTTCACAAGCAACAGATGAGGCAAGGTTAGAAAAGGAGACAAACCAAGATCATGTTTGGATGCCAATATGGTCAAGTACAAGTGTGGAATCAACTTCAACAATTGGTGAATCTTCTTCTGGTAAAGCTAAAGAAGATGTTGAAGATGAAAGCAAAGAAGATGGAACAAAGGAACAAGAAAATAGTTCTGCTGTTGATAATGCTGCTGAAACAGACTTAACTGAAGAAGCAGACTTAACAAAGGAAGCAGAATTAACAGACGATGAGGTGGATTTGAGCAATCTCCCGCCAAACTATCATGTTCCACTTACACCACAAACCAGAATTCACAAGGTCCACTCCCTAGAAAATGTGATAGGAGATGTACAATTAGGGGTGAAGACAAGGCAACAACTGATGTCTTCAGACCAACAAGGGCTTCTTGATGCCCTTTATGCTTCAAAACAGCATGAGTTTTCAAACTCTTGCTTGTTTGTATGTTTTCTCTCACAAGCTGAACCAAAGAACATTCTGAAAGCCTTAGATGATTCAAGCTGGGTAGAAGCTATGCAAGAGGAGCTTCTTCAGTTCAAGATTCAGAAAGTTTGGGTGCTAGTTGATTTACCTAAGGATGCAAAGGTAATTGGCACTAGATGGGTTTTCAAGAATAAAAGGGATGAAAGGGGAATAGTGATTAGGAATAAGGCTAGATTAGTAGCCTAAGGGTACACATAACAAGAAGGTATAGACTATGATGAAGTTTTTGCTCCAGTAGCAAGACTTGAGGTAATTAGGCTTTTCTTAGCATATGCTTCATTTTTAGGCTTCCCAGTTTACCAAATGGATGTCAAGAGTGCATTTCTATATGGCACAATTGAAGAAGAGGTGTATGTCTCACAACCTCCAGGGTTCATTGATCCTGACCATCCAGACAAAGTGTACAGAGTTGTAAAAGCTCTTTATAGCCTTCATCAGGCACCTAGAGCTTGGTATGAAACACTGGCTTCCTATTTAAAAGCAAATGGATTTCAAAGAGGGAAGATTGATCAGACACTTTTCATCAAACAGCACGAGAAGGATCTTCTTTTAGTGCAGGTGCATGTGGATGACATTATCTTTGGATCTAGAATGAAGGAGATGTGTTTGGAGTTTGAGAAGCTTATGCATGATAAGTTTCAGATGAGTTCCATGGGGGAACTTACATTCTTTTTGGGTTTGCAAGTTAAACAGTCATATGAAGGCATATTTATTTGTCAAGATAAATATGTTGCTGAGATACTTAGAAAGTTCAACTTTGCTGATTCAAAAATGGAAAGCACACCAATGGATTCTGAGAAACAACTTCCAAAAGATTTAGATGGAGAAAATGTGGATGTACACACATACAGATCTATGATAGGATCTTTGATGTATCTCACATCATCAAGACCTGACATCATGTTCTCTGTTTGTGCTTATGCAAGATTTCATGTAACTCCAAAGGTTTCTCATTTAACAGCAGTCAAGAGGATTTTTAGATATCTCAAGGGTCAACCTAGGTTGGGTCTATGGTATTCAAGGGAATCACCTTTTGATTTGGTAGCATTTTCGGATAGTGATTATGCTGGTGCTAGCTTAGACAGAAAGTCAACAACAGGAGGATGTCAATTCCTTGGATGTAGACTTATCTCATGGCAGTGTAAGAAGCAAACAACTATGGCTACTTCAACAACTGAAGCTGAATATGTAGCTGCTGCAAGTTGTTATGCTCAAGTCTTGTGGCTTCAAAACCAACTTCTTGACTATGTGTACAATTTTATGAAAACTGTTATTCATATTGATAATAGTAGTACAATTTGCATTATTAAAAATCCGGTACAACATTCTAAAACAAAACACATTGAAATTAGACATCATTTTATTAGAGATTGCATTGAGAAAAAGTTAATTCAAGTAATGAAAATTGCTTCAGAACATAATTTTGCAGATCTGCTAACAAAAGCTTTTGATGTTGGAAGGTTTCAGTACTTGGTAGCAAGTATTGGAATGCTTAATACTAAAATTTTTCAATCTATGTGTTTTTATATACCAGTGTGGTTAATTCTGATGATTACTCAGTTAATTCTGGTGGTTACTCAATTAAGTCTGGTAGTTAAATTTTTGTTTGTGTTGTTGTCTTTGTAAATTTGTACTAGCTATTACTTTAAAATTGTGTTATTTCATACAGTTAGTCATATGTTTATTCTAATATAAGACAAGTACTTTGTACATTGTTCTTTTGGTTTTAGACTAACAATTTCAGGTATGAACTTTTGAGCACAAAAGAAGTTTTCAAATGAAATGGAAGCAACAGAATGTTATATCAATTGCTTACATAACAGGTTTATGATGGACTGAGTTTGGGAATTCTTAACAAAGGTTTATACCTAAGTTTATTAATTCTTTAAAACTACTTTCTTGAAACCTAGTTATCATATTTCACATTGAATTGATGACTTAGTTAATCAGACAGTAACTGATTCAACTCACTTTCTATCATTTTATACTTTTAAGTATAACGAGCAAGTCTAAGGACATCTGATAGAAAGAACAGCTAGTAAAAGTGAATCTAACACTTGCGTTAGAGGCAACAATTGCTATGAGCTGGAAACCCTGTCAAGAAAGCCTTTTGAATAGTTTATCTTTACACAGGCAGTTATTTATAATTGAAAACATTGGTTCTCACACAACCAGAGTTTGCTTTAAACCGAAATCTTGATTAAGTGTCTGTTATACACTTAATCCCTTCAAAATGGTTGAAAGCAGTATGATTTTTCTTAATAAAATCATATGCATACTGCTAAAAGTCAAAAAATTTCTTAAAAGGCTTTTTGAAATAAAAAATGAATCAGAAAACCATCAACTGATGGATTATGAGTTATTGCCCCATGAATCACCTCTCATAGGAGTTAACACACCTAGAAGTGATGAGGGCAGCAAATTAAACTCTTAAGGAATTGATGGCTACATGTACAACATTGTCTGATAATAAGTTCTAAATGATAGCTCAGATGATGAAGAGAGAAATATTTTGGTACATTGTGAGAGATCTTCCAAACAGGGGAGGAAATGTTATTTGCATCTCAGGGGAAGAAACATCTCAGGGGAGTAAATAAAGTTTGAAGTTTAACCAATGAAAGGGAGGAAAAGACAAGAGCGCACAAGATGATGAGGAAGTTGAAAATGACAAGAATAGAGCTGATTCTGGAGTATTATATATATTCAGAAGGGATGAAGCATTCCAAAGGAGAAAGTTCTATCTAGGTCAAACGAAGAAAGCTTTCAGTTTCAATTTCAGTTCGCTACGATTGTTCATCACTTGCAAAGGCATGCTGCTAGATGATTTCACTTGTTGAAACAATCATCCAAGATACACAGCACCATTGCCTCTTATAATTCCTCCATCCAAGGAAGTTGCACCATCTTTTAGATCAATGTTTGAAGCCTAAAGATGTTTGTATTGATATTGTTGAAGTCAAAGATCAGAAAGCAGATGAGTTACTGAGATAGATATTAATCTTTCAGAATAGAAGAAAGTTTAATCCAAGGGTCTGACTATGAAGTGTTTGAAAGATCTTCACAATCCATAATTTAATTCAGAAACATGTTGAAATGGATTCACATGTTTAGGGGAGGATTGTTGGGAATTAAATATTCTGAAGTTTAAGTATTGGGAAAATCTCTCAAGTGATTAAATCTGGTAGCAGTAGAGTTAAGTCTGGTGAGTTCCAAAGTTAAGTTTGCTGGTTATCTGCTGGTTAAGTCTGGTCGTCGAAGTTAAGTCTGGTGGTTAAGTCAAGTGTTAATTCTGGTGACTATTAGAGTTAAGTCTGCTTGATGAAGATATTAAGTCTGGTTGACTAAAAGTCAATAATACACGGTAGATAATATCTTACCCCATGTGCTCAGTCTTTATCTTATACTCACAGAACAAGTTGTAACCATAGATACATGTTGTATCTTAGTTACTGACACACATAAGATAAGCTAGCAAGTTGTTTGACAAGACTTAACATTATTGTAAAGATCTTTCTTATGTTATAAAAGAAAGATCTTAGACTAGAGATATAAGTGTGTGTGTTAAACTTATAGTGCAAAATATATATCTCTCAAGAACATAGAACAAAAACAATATCACAAGATATAGAAACATAAGATTCAAGGTTGTAACCCTAGTGATAACTCAAGATCACTCGTATTATTATCTTAATAATATTGAATCGTTTGGTGATAAGCTTTCGTTGTTCATTGTCATATAAAAAACACATCTGTTTCATTTCCATAACCATAATAACCTTCTAAGTTTGATTAAGTAGATTCCGCATACTTAATCATATTCACTCAATATATCATATTCACAAAGTACAAAAGGTTTAACCACCTTAACAGTGTATCGATCTTTATCCTAACAAAAATCAAGTTGGAAGTGTAAAATGGTCAACTATTTATAGGCAAGGGGAAAACTAGCCGTTACAGAGGCACGGCTCCACTAATTGTCAGACGGCTCCACTAAATTTAGTGGATCCGTCAGTACTTTAGTGGTACTGTGGACGCTCCTCTGTTTGTTTTTAGTGGGGAAGGTTTATTTGGAAATGTTTGGAGCTGTTTTGGGGGAAAAATTGACTGTTAGGATTTTTAAACTTATTTTTCAAAATAAAATATTTCTTTTTAATTCAAAAATAATTTGTAAAATATATTTTTGAAAAAATATTTTGTCACATTAAAAATGTGAAGTTTAGAAAAGTATAATCCTTTGATCATTTTTCAAGTAGTAGATTTATTTGTCCATACCTTGAGTGATTTACGTCGGGATGGAAATCTACGACTTCGTTGAAGCATACTTGAGATGTCGGGAGGTGTTGATGTAAGTATGCATAGATGATTTGTGTTTATAAGTAACTTGCACATTTTACGTTATGTATTACAAGTTACATGTCTGTCATTATTAAAACCAAAGAAACCGTTTAGTTTAAATATTGTAATATTTGCACTAACAATCTCCCCCTTTTTGATGATGACAAATATGTAAACCGTAACACATAGTAAAATGTAAAATTTTCCTGTTTACACTCCCTTCTCCTCCTTTTGTCGAATAAAAAAGGTAGTTGCCTCGAGCGCTCCCTTGAATTCACTCCCTACTCCCCCTTATTGCACTACTTTCCTTTCTCCCCAGAAAGGCGAGCTTGCATCTTCCCAGTGAAGTCTTCTATCACCACCATTAGAAAGACTCCGTGCTATGTATTCAAATACTCCCGAGCTCCCCCTAGCTCAATGCTCCCCTATGGTGACTTAATCCCCTTGTTTATTTACCTTAGTATCTAGCGGATCCATGGATCAAATTTTACAAAGGCTTTTCCTACATCAAGGGTTAGCTTCGTGCAACATAATATATAAAAGAATAGGAGCAGCACTATAGGGATAGAATACACATAGCAAGATATGCAAGGGTTAAACTATGTTAACACGTAAGTGTCACAATCCGACCGACAACCTAAGGTGTAATTGTTCAATCAATCACACTAACAAGAACGAGATTCGTTCGTTGACTGACACACAAAATGACTTCTTCCAAGTTGTCATTAGGAAGGCAAGTTCTAACAAACCTTTTGAACAACATAATCATCTACCTAAGATTATTGGTGTTGGGATGGTTTAGATTAATATATCGTTTGCACTGACAATGAGATGCATGATATATTTCATAAGAAAAAAAAATGTGCATGTGATCCTAACAGGATTGGGGGTGGATATCTCTAACGGGGTTGAGGTAACGAAGTTCTAGATTTCTAGTTTGGATGATCCTAGGTGTGTGTTAGAGATAATTTGGTGTATGAAGGGTTTCGTGTGATTGTGAGGATTAAAGGTTGGTGGACTAACTATCACTTATCCAAAGTGATGAATAGTTGTAAGGTTTGAGTGTGATGATCGATGGGTTGAAGGTTCTTTAGACTAACTATCACTGTCAAGAGTGAAGTGTAGCTAAAAGGTTTGAGTGGGATTGATATAAGGGTTGAAGGTTTTTAGACTAACTATCACTGTCAAGAGTGAAGTTTAGTTATAAGGGTTGAGTGTGATGAGGAATGATGTTAATGTGAGGTTTGAAGATGAGATGCAAGGTAAGCTTGCAATGGTGATGCCTTATATAGGCAAGAGTTGTGGGATTCGAATTAAAGTTGGTGGTAGAGTCCTATGGTGTAGTGAGGGAATTCTAGGGTGTATGTGAGTTTGCAAAATTTTGCAGGTTTGAGGTTAGGGATGCAGGGATCTGGAGGGAACAATGAAAATTCGTCAAACATAGGCACGGTACCACTAAATACTACACGGTACCGTTAAATTTAACGGTACCGTGACCTGGAAGTCACGAATTTTCCTGTGCAGCCTCGTTTTGTGCAGCTAAAGGGAAGTTTCCTAGGGAATAAGAACCACATTTGTGTGTTCTTGAGAGTGTTTGGTGAAAGACTATATGAGTGTGTTTTCGCTCCTTCTTAATCTAATACCATCCGAACAAGATGTAAAAGATAAAGAGGAAAACAAGCGTTGACGGAAGCGATGAGCTTAGTAACGTCATGACAAGTGGTGGATAGCATACGATAAATGTAACCACTGGTAAAAACATGACTTTACAATAAACTATACTTATCCTTTTTCCACATAGATTTTTTTTTTTTATTTACTACCTGATTATAACTATTATCTTATGTGACGTAGATAACATCCCCGATAAACATGCACGCAACCCAACCTTAACTGATTTAGTATTTAACTATATAAATATCTTTGACCTAAAACTTTATGAGATCCCATTTATCACTTTACGTTATTTCATTAACGACGTTTAAAACTGAACGTTTCTTAACTGATAAGAGTTTTTATGAAACCCTAAACTACCATAACAACATATGAGAATATCAAAACCCTAGAAATACTAAATTACAATTTATTTGAGTAATGTACAAGTCACTAAAGCACAGAAACCCTAATTCCACTATAACTCCCGATAAAACCCTAATTTCACAAAACTAATATTTTATGTAATAAATTCACAAACCCTAAATAATATTTTTATGAAATATATATGTACAAGTCCTATAAACTAAAGTACAAGTCCTTAATGCATAAAAATTAATTATTAATAAAAACCCTATATAAACTTTAATAATAATTATTTTAAAGGCATATTTTGTAATAATTTCATACATTAATAAATTTATTAATTTATAAAATAATTGTACAATTGTCTAAACCCATTGTACAACTCCCTAATGCACAAAACTTAAAAACACATTTAATTACTTTAAACCCATAATAAAAATTATATAAAAATTATATAAATTAAGGAATTATCAAAATTGTATTTTTCTTATTTCCTAAACCCTAGTACAACACCTCTAAGCCTAAAGTACAAACTCACCAAAGCACAAAATGATTTTCCTTTTTATTTTTAGAATTCGATATATGTATATATATTTAGAAAACCCTAAAAATCATTTCTAAGTAACATATAAACCCTAAAAGCCCTAACTAGAACCTTAACCCTAGAGTACCACATGCTAAAGCTTGATGTACAATTCTCTAAAGCACCCTTCGAACCAAACATTCCCAAATCCTTTAGCCTAGTTCGAACATAACCAAAATTCACACCAAACCTTTACTTTCCTTAAGCCCTAAGTATACACATGCTAAACCCTAAACCTTCCACATCCCCCCTCTTCTAGAAACCCATATACTTGTATGGTTTTTAAGGAAACACATCACCACTTCATCACCATTACCCCATATGCCACCCTCCTTTCCTCTCCTCCTTACACATGGATCCATTAGGGATTTGACACATCTTCATGTCCTCCCCTAACCCTAACAAGGTGACTTGTCTCTTCCTAAAACCCTAATCCCTTTCCTCTATAAATTCGACTTAAACATAACCACATTTCCTTACCATTCATTCGAATCACCCCAAACATCCATACTTCCATTCCCTCACTGATTTTTACAGCCCTATACAAGCCTAAGAAAGACCTTGAGGAAGCCTAAAAGGAGAAAGAGCCATTAGTGTTTCATTTCCAAACTCATTCGCCAAATTCCTTCCCTAATCGACTAGTTATATAAGTAAGTACACTTAACCTTTTTCAATACTTTTATATACTTTGAATATCTCTAAAAACATTCCTACATAATCTCTAATAAAAGCTATACCCAAAAACTAGATAATCTTTTTCTTTTCTTTTTGTTCGAACCAAAAACAAACACCCTATATTTATTTTTCTGTGATATTTTAAAACAATAGGCCATAAGACACTTACCTACTTGAAATTTCACGAACTATGTTAAAAACATTCTGTTTACAGAACCGAAAATCACGCGAAACGAGGTGTTTCTGGTCCGTTTCATCGAAAAGTTAAAACATGAAAGTTGTCCGGAATGACGTTTTCTTCAAAAACTCTTTAGACCTCGAGTCCTGAAAAATGCTTAACCAGTGGTGTTCTTCCTCAATT
The DNA here is from genome assembly GCA_021014915.2 of Artemisia tridentata subsp. tridentata. Lineage (NCBI taxonomy): Eukaryota > Viridiplantae > Streptophyta > Magnoliopsida > Asterales > Asteraceae > Artemisia > Artemisia tridentata. The sequence continues at coordinate 342,464,793 of CP139507.1, read as the reverse complement.
TCTTAACAGCTTTTTATAAAAACGCCCCAACTTTGAATAATTGTTTTGACCACCAAACGACTTCTAAAAATTCCAAACTTTTGACACATGAGAGATCACTTAGCTATCTAACTATAGGAAAAAGAACGAAGTAAAACGGTTAAGTATTCGCCAAGATATTGGCTTTTCTTTTCGCTTTTTTTTCTGCCCACAGAAACGAACAAACGCACCCTAAATAAATTCATTTTGAGCTCGTGAGCTCGAATCACGAGCTGGAACTTTGTCAAAATTAAGTTAATAAATTGATAATTAAGTGTACTAAAGAGTCGTAAAATTTTTGCCCTTATTCGTAATATATAACGCGTTTTTATAAAATAAGGACGTTGTGTGTAACGCGACGGGAGTCTCAGGGGTATTTCCTGCCAAAAATCTAACTAAAATTATAAAAAGGACTTAGTATGCAGTCGACTTGAACCTTAGGGGATAAAAAGTGTCACTTTTGAAACAATAGGGGTAAAAATTGTAATTTAATTAAAGTTGAGGTGTAAAACTTGTCATTTTACAAAAGTTCAAGGGTAAAAGTTGTCAAAATGTAAAACTATAGGGGATAAAGTGTAACATTTTCTATAATAATTATTATATAATAATAATAATAATAATAATAATAATAATAATTATTATTATTATTATTATTATTATTATTATTATTATTATTATTATTATTATTATTATTATTTTATTATAACCATCACTTTATTAATAATAATAATAATAATAATAATAATAATAATAATAATTATTATTATTATTATTATTATTATTATTATTATTATTATTATTATTATTATTTTATTATTATTATTATTATTATTATTAATTATTATTATTATTATTATTATTCTTAATAAACTAAAATACGTTTTCTTCGATAACGAACAAACGAAGTATCTATTTAACGAACGAACAGAACGAAAACCTACAGATAAGAAATAAGATAAATCTTATAACTTTTGAAGAGACTTCATGTTGTCTGAAATTTAACATTTAAATGATAACCGAAAACGTTACGAAACAAATTATAAAACTTATAAATATTCAGAAACGATTACTGAAATTTGACATAAAAAACCAGGTTGCGTGCCGGAGACGTTTATCAACTTTGTTTAACTTTGTTTTCCATCCAGGCTGTCCAGGTGAGTTCATAGTATATGCTTTTCTAAACTTGTGGGGAGATACATGCTACCAAACCGAACACAAGTATTTTCCTAATTGTTATTGCAATAAGTTAACTGTTGCCTATTTATTTTAAAAGTCCCTCTTATCATGCACCATTAATCACCTACGGGTGAGCGCGAATATAGTGAATAGATCTATTGGCAGTTGACGCCCCATTTGTGTTGCTGGTTAAGTAATCCAAATGCACTTTATTTGAGAACGTTTAATAAAGAGTTTCAGGCAGACTCCTACTCGGGGGCAAGGTTACCTACATTTAATTATGGGGTAATTTATATAAACCTGTTAACGTTTTGTGTGTCATGAGGCTTGGTGCAATATACCAAACTTTGATATAACTGATTTCTTTATTTTAGCTTGTGTTCAAAACTTATTATAACTTTAAACACTATGGATTCACTCAACCTTTGTGTTGACCTTTTTAAGCATGTTTATCTCTGGTAACTAGAGGTGTGACTTTGGCACGGAGTGGCTGTGGACTTTCTTTTTATAGTAAGCGTGTCCACTTTGTTATCATTCAAAAGAATAATGTAACCTTTGTAACGTATTTCCAAACTTCCCTTTGGGACCTATATTATGTACTCTGATAAATGAATGATAACAATTTATTCAAAAACGTCTCTTTTCGAGTCGTTTTCTATTCTCATGACTGTGAACCATGAAGTAATACCCCAACTTATATTCTGCTGCGTATCTCGAAAACGGGGGTGTTACAATAAACTTCACCTTTGAAGTCACGTAGCTCTTCTCAATCATTGTGAATATTCATAGAATATTTATATGATGATGCATGTGATTACTTGGAGATATCCTAAGGGTTAATAAGATAAAATCTTCAGGGTTGTGAGGTTAGTGATAAGGTTCTAGTGGGATTATCTCAACTTATCCTAGCGGTTCTTCGCTTGAAGTGTGTGGAAGGTGAGTGGGATACGGAAGCATTGGTAGTGTAGAACTAAGGTTGAAAGGTGTAGATAAATTGGGAAGATAATGGATACGGAAGTAACCATACATATGGTGTGTTCAGTACCATGCTGAACTGAAAGGGGAAAAATCTAAGGAATTAAAAGATAGACAGAATCTATTATGATAGGAGACGGTTCTGGTTCAAGACTACATCGAGTGGGTTTTGATAGAGTTGGTGAGAATTGAAGACGAAATAAACTGTCTCAGCAGACAACTGTCCTACGGTACTATTAAATTTAGCGGTACCGTCCCCTATTTAAGGGTGCCGTGATCTGTTGAGGTCAGTTTTGACCCAGAATTAGATTTTTGAACAAAGAAATTTCACGTATGTTGTGATTTTTCTGGACCTTAGATTAAAGGAATTTATACCGAATAAATTCTTTTATGAATGAATCCAACGGGATTCGATGAACGTTAATCGAGAGCGAAAAATGACATTTAATTGCATTTCACAAATTAAATATACTTTAAATATTTCAGATCAAATATTTAAGTCGTCATTAGAGTTTAAGAGGATTTTACGAATAAATCTCGCTGATTTAGTAAGATTTTTCGACATGAGGAGAGAATTTATACCTAAAAAATTCTTTGAACGGTACTGGACAAGAAGAGATGACTTTTATATTTCCGAGGAAATACATAGGTAGTCATTAGAGCGATGTGAAGGATGACTTAATATTTCCAGTGAAATATCTAAAAATTCATTAGACGAGACACAAGATATGACTTGACATTTCCAGTTAAATATCTAAAAGTCATGACACGAAATAGAAGAGATGATCTCAATATTTCTAGTGAAATATTCAAGTGATCATACGAGGAACGTGAGAGATGACTTAATATTTCCAGTGAAATATTTAGAAGTCATGAGACGAGACACAATGAATGACTTGATATTTCCAGTGAAATATCTAAAAGTCATGGGACGAGATAGAGGGAATGACTTGATATTTCCAGTGAAATATCTAAAAGTCATGAGACGAAATGGAAGAGATGATCTCAAAATTTCCAATGAAATATTTAAGTGATCATGCGAGGAACGTGAGGGATGACTTAATATTTCCAGTGAAATATTTAGATAGTCATGAGAGGGATTTAAAGAATGACTCAATATTTCTAGTGAAATATATAAAGAGTCATGAGACGAGACGCACGAGATGACTACAATATTTCCAGTGAAATATTCAGGTAGTCATAAGAGGGGTACAAGGGATGACTTTAATATTTACAGTGAAATATTTAAATAGTCATAAGATTTATGGAATATGTTCCATCATTCCTAGACCTAGACAAAGATGATTAGGGGATTCTCGGTTGAGAGGTTTGGTTGATTTATGGATTTTGATGTGCTTCGCACGCGAGTGTTTCACGGGGTTTTGAAAGACGTAAAGCTAGGACTATGGTGCTGATTCGCAGCAGGGTTTGGGATATTAAGAAGTGTGTAATCACACGAGGATGAAAGGAAACTACTAATCACTTATATAGTGATTCGTGAGTCCTTTGTTACCCGAGGGTTGATGTTAGCTTTTAGCTTTTGGATGACCGTTTTAACATATGTTGTTAAAAGGCATGAATATGATGTTTTGGATATGACATTTAACAATTGCAATCGCAAGTTAAACTTACTTGAATATTTCAAATGAAATATTTAAGTTGTCAACCCTACTCCGAGTTCTACTAGGTTTGTATCTAACCTTCCCATGACAAAAGGGTGTATTACTTGGAAGAAGGCGCAGTGATGACTAAGGAATTAGGATAACTTCGCGACTACTTTGACTTATAGGTTTTGACACTAGTGTATGACTCTATGATTTCTAAGGGTTCATAGTGATAGGCATACCTAATTCCTTATATGTCAAAGAGACATAGTGTGGGTGCAAACTTTACAAGCAAATCATGTAAAATGCACATAAGGAATAAATGCAAACATCATGCAAAACATGATAATCATTTAGCATTTAAGATCATGAAGACATTTAATCATATCTTATGAGAACATGTTATCATTTTGAAACACGTATGTGGGATGCAAGCAATCTAGGTTTGCTAAGGCAGATCCTAATTACTACTTGTTTAAAATAAAATTCTAACGGGAGATAAAGTTCACCGATGTAAACTATCTCTAGTCAAATGTAGGAATGAAAATTTTTTAAGTTAGAGAATGAGTATGAGATTATCACTAGTGGTACTCAATTCAGGCTAAACACGAACATTTTTATGGGTTATACCACAAACCTAACTTCTCTCCTGGAAGCAATTCAACCGTTAGGTCAAATTGAGTTTCTAGTGCGATATGTTCTCCAGTAGTCATTCTCATGTTAGAAAAATTCAAATTCCTATACTTTCCTATTGAAGTATAGCAAAGATGATATTAGCTTATTTTGCTAATACATGGCCTAATATGACTCAACTAACCATACTTTGAAAGTCAGTTAAGAGAATGACATGTCTTACTGTCACAACCCGTAATTTCAGGTCCTTTTCAAGCTTCAAATTTCACTATTCATCTCGGGAAATTACTATTCATGGGTTACTATTCATTAATCACTATTCATCACTTCACTATTCATCATTTTTGAAGTCAGTTTGAGACTTTGAGAAGTTGTAAAAAAATTTACTATTCATGAAACACTATTCATTCTCGGAGAAAAATTACTATTCATGGTCATCGTTCATCCTTTCGTAAACTAGATTTACGGGTATTTAAATGCGCATAACCAGTATGGTTTAGCTGCGTATTCATGCATCATCAGTAAGGACACTTCATATAGACTAGAGTAGTCTACATATCTTCCGTAATATCGTTATCATATCAGTTCATGCACGGGTTTGTGCGTTTTTCATTACGTATGTTTGTTTATTTGTTAAATGTTACCACTCAGTTATTACTATTAACATTATAACCAATACTCCCGACTATGATCCTAATACATTTTCAAACTAATTATAATGATATAGAGATTATATTATTACTTTACTCGGTGTTTTTAAACCAATTGCTATATTTTCCGTTGGGAGCTTATAACTCCATCGATTTGCGATAATTCATCACGATAATTATTTTAACACCCGATTCTTGTCAGGAATGTGAATTTACAATTTTTACAACTTCGTCGTATTTTATTTCAACTCGTCACGATTTATTTCTAGTTAACCCGGTACCCGATGACACCTAAAGTATACACTAAACAACTAATTCTAATTAAAGGGAGACATAAGCTTTAATTAACGTCACATCATGCCTTTTTCTTTTACCATGTGCCGCCCCCCTATTCTCATCCATAAGCCTAATAAACCAAGATGCATTTAATGCTCATGTATACTTAAACTTGGATTTAATTTACTTAACACATTTACATACAAATTTCACTAGCAAATAAGATCAAAATCATTTCTTCTTCTTCCCATATGAACCGGCCACATCAAGAACACATCAAGAACCCATCAATTTTTCAAGATCAAGTATCATCTAATCTCCATTTGTATCACTAGTTAAGGTTTTGGAATAAAACCTCAAAGTTTCTTAAGCATTTCTCACCAAATCTCATCAATCTTCAAGTAAGTGTCTACATATACTTTTCAAACTTTTCATACCTTCCATTTGATGTATTTTCAAGATCTATTAACAAATCATACAAATATATATATGTTACATACCACTCAAATGTTTAATTTTTCATTTTTAACATAGATCTATAGATCCATGGATTTTTAGTTGTATCCTCATGAAACCCACCATTTTTGGTGATGTTTAGGACCCCATGACACCTTAAGAAGGTGTATGGTAGGATTAGAGTACTTGTGGTGTTGATTGGAAGTGGTATAAACAAAACTTGAACTAGAAAAATGTGTTTTTAACAAGTATATAAACCTACTGTCCAAAAACGTGAAAACTGGAAAAATCAGTAAACATTGAGACATTTTGGCCTTCATAATTAGAAAGTTCTTTCAAAAACGAAACCGTGGCCGCAAGAATGAGTAAAAACCGACTTACGATGAGGAAGTTATGATTTTTCAAAGTTAGACGACGAAAACTAATATCTGAAAATTTTGTGTGCTGTTACACGAAATTCAATGGACAAAACAAGGCGTTAGACGTGATCTAAAGGAGCCGAACTACTGAAAATATGTTAGTTCATACTAATACGAAGCCATGGATATAAAGAACGTAGAAAACGAGCTCATAACGACGAAGATATACGTGTTTAAAGTACGACAACTTCACTAAAATTCCATCAGCTTTCTAATAAGAAAATATTATTAAGTTAAAAACAGTTTTTGCACTACGTCACATTGAGAGCCTATTTTCTCATGGATTGCGACGCGTATGATCAAAATGACAAACATATGAATTCAAGACAAAGATATGAGGTTTCTAAAAACGCCAAGCTTATTTACTAACACATAACGTACAACATTTCGCGACTAGTTTTTGCGAGGCCATTTGGGCATGTTTTCACAAGTTATGAAAAGTGATATTTTGCGACGAAAACATTATATTTTCCAATAGACCACTAAACAAGGATCGTGGAGTACAGTTTCAACATATTTACATGAAAAGTAGTTTATAACTTAACGAGACGTCAAAAATGTATTTCTCGACGATAAACGTTATTTTCAAAACTAACGAGTAGTATCGTTAACATACGTATTTGCATGTGTTGCATTGTGTCATTGCTTACATTAGATCCTATCATTTATATTAGGTTGCGGTTAGAGATCGTGCCTCATTTCAGCATATTCATTATTTTCACTGTTGCTATCGCATCAGATGAGTTTCATAGCCCCTCCTTTTACTTGTTTTGTAACTGTTTTGGGGGAGAATACATGCTCGTTTTTCATTAAACTCTATGCTCGTTTTACTTTTAATCTTCATGCTTGTTTTGCTTGAAACATAAGTTGTCTTTCAAACATTATTGATTGGTTAAAATACTTGAGTCGTTGCTCGGAAGTATTTTGTGTTCACATTGTTTACCCTTGATCATTTTTTCTTATGGACACCAGTACATTAAGCTATTTCATTTTGCCTATATTATGACCCATTAAGCGCGATTGTTGTGGATAGATCTATTAGGATTGATCTCCCTGTCCGGGTGGTGTTCCCCACCTGACTGTTAAGTCAAACGGACGCATAATCATTTAAGGAACCCTGAATGTCCTAGGTGTACATCTACCAGAAACTTTGAATGTCCGGGTGGTTTCCCCACTTGATTGATATGCCAAACGTGTTGTGGTTTCTCCACTGACTGATATGCCAAACGTGTTGTGGTTTCCCCACTGGCTGATATGCCAAACGTATTGTGGTTTCCCCAATGGCTGAGATGTCAAACGTATTGTGGTTTCCCCACTGGCTAATATGTCAAACGTATTGTGGTTTCCCCACTTGACTGTGATGTCAAACGTATTGTGGTTTCCCCACTTGACTGATATTTCAAACGGACTGTGGTTTCCCCACTTGACTGTTATGTCAAAAGTATGCCCAAACTAGAATCTTAAGGCTTTGGTGTCTTGAAATTTAGTTGTCAATAACTCCATATATATATTGGGAATATATTGTTCATTTAACATATGTGGTCCATAAATCAATTGACATTCACATAAACCAGATCTTATTTGGCAGTGGGTTGTAAACACACAGATTGCAATTCTTGTATGGGCGGGGCTTGGGACTGAGTGGATTTACAATGCCTTTGCTGGGAAATCTTCATTCAAACGCTTTACATTTTTCACTAAACTCTATGAACTCACCAACCTCGTGTTGACACTTTTTAGCATGTATTTTCAGGTATTAAGCAATAGCACGCTGCTGGAGGCTTTTGGCAGGGCATGGCACGGTCATAGAAGACTCTGAAAAACATTTGGGACCATTTAACTTATTTAAGGGCCTATTTCCGCACTACTTTTCATAATGTAAATATAACACTTTTGCTAATGAGTTTCATTCTAAACGATTGAGATGAAAACCGTTCTTTGCACTTGTGTTGTGATACCAATTGAGTTGCACCCCAGTGGCATGTATGCTTCCGCTGGATCCGATTTCTGGGGGTGTGACACTTACACAACTCATAACAAATGTAAGCAAAATGTTTTAATTTCGTGTTTGATATTTAGAGGTTATTTGATGGAGATGGTGCATTTTATGATCTCTTGGACAACATCTTTGTTTGTTGAGTTGTTACATGTTATTTTAACGTGATTTGGTTTCCTAGAACCAAGAGACACTCAAATGTGATACAATGTAGAATCTACTACATCGTGTGTGTTTCAAGAATGCTCCTTTGCATATCTTGAGAAAAGAATCTAGTAAAGGTTATTTACCTCAATAGATCTTGTGAGTATTATATTTGAAATGAGACATATTGTATATTTCAACAAATATGCTTTTCTAAGAGGAAACTTACCACTCTTACGAATGCTTAGTGAAACAAGTATTTTAGTGTATGACCCATTTTACTTGTTTATGCAATGACACATGTTGTATTAGGTTATTATTCAACTCTAATATCCTATATTTGTTAATAGGATGCAATGTATTGTCCTGTAACATAACCATTCATGTTACAAAGAAAATAAGATGCATGGGATATAAGTTATCCTTTGTCAATCTTTTGATAAGAGAAATACATGTGATATTCTCAAAGATTGATGACTTACATAATAGTCAATAACATATTATGTGTGACATTTTTACTAGATATGTGACTTTGAGTGTTGAGTCATTCATGAGCAAAGTTTACATATGTTGTTTGTTTGCTCGTGTTTGGTTTTTCGGAAATGACGCATTTACTAATTGCGTTGCAATGTAAATTACTTGTATATTTTAGATGAAACATCCAAGTTGTCAATCCTACTTAGTTGTGTATTTTATGCATCTTTTAAACATATCAGTTTAATGTTCGGAACACAACCATTGGACAAGAAGACTCAATATGGCATCTTCAACACAAGTGTGAGTTATGATCCGATGCATATTATATTCGTCTTGAGAGGATGTCATTATTTTCATAACAATCGAGTGTGATTGAGTATGTAGATTCAAGATAATATATTTCATCATATTTTGATGTTATCTTGAAGCTAGACAAATAATGACTCCAATTTCATGTCCACACTCGAAAACTTGTCAATTAGATTCGATAATGATATCAATCATAATTTGAATAATGAATTGATATGTACACGAAATCTTTCTTGACCCTCACAATCACTCCTTTTAAAAAGAAAATAAAAATTTAAGGAATGTGTTCCATTTATTCTAATACTAGTTGTATGTGTGAGGTTAATGACATATTAAGTTACTAATTTGGTATTGTCATTTATTTTTATTTGAGAAAAACTATTTATATTATTAAGTATAATATTCTTAGTTTTTCGACACCTCATTAGTATAAAAATAATTATCTTAACTATTTTTATACAATATGCGTAAAATACTAAAAGTTTAAAATATTTTGTATGTGTGTTAGATCAATGCAAGTTTAATACATTTTCTTTTACTTAAATACTAACGTATTAATATGATCTTTTATCTTGTTTAGACAACCCATGGTCAACCAAGACAAAATGATGTAATGATTTAGAGATCATGTTACGGATTTTATGAAAGTGTTAAGTATTTTGGGGTGATATACTTTTTAAACTTAAACCTTTGAAAAAATAATTGTGTAAGACAATATCTTTCGACACACATGATCTACCAACTTAGTTTCTATTCCTAAGAAGGTTACTAAACCATTTTAAAAACTTGCAACAAATGCAAGAAAAATGGTCTATGCCTATATGCAATGCAAACTAATTACTTAATATAGTGCAAGTAATTTAGCATGAGCCTTATAAACGCATAAACCGAAAAACTATAATAAACAAATAGTAACAAGGCATGAAAGATACTTATGCTTATAGATAAAATTAGCTTAACTAAAGATAACAATAAGGATACAAAAATATTAACTAACAATACTAAGATACAAATAAAAACAAGTAGCCATTTAAGTTAATACACAAAAATACTTATCATCATTTTGTGTATTAAGTATAACAATGTATACTTAGCTTGATTTTATTTGATAATGAATTGGTTTCTTCCCCATTTCAAAGATTTTTACCAAATCACTTTGTGATCACGTCAAGGTTCAAAAGTTGAAACGCCCTTTTTCAGTTTAACCAAAAATTTATGCTAACGGCATAACCAAAAGACCTTTAGTTGAAAATCAATGACTTTAACATACTTTTATTTAGAACTAATTCATAAAAGTATTTTTCAAATAAAAGTAAACTCAACATTGTTTAAAATAATAGGTGACACGACTCCTACGGACTTATGGTTGATTTTATAGGAATTTCTGAAAATGACCCAATACTGAAAACTGACAGACACAGGCACGATACCATTAAATACCCCACGGTACCGTTAAATATAACGGTACCGTCCTATATTTAGTGGTTCCGTGTTCTATTTTATATTCAAAACTACATGACTTAATGACTCATTCTGAAAACATGACCGGACACTTAAAACTCTATTCTTTTAGTGGTTTAAGAAAACCTTCAAGCTAGTATGACAAAGTATACTTAACAACAAAACTTGTAAATATTAAGCAACTAAATACTTTTCATATTTTATCACCTTCATAGGTAATTTGATACATGGATCGTACTCAATTTTGAAAACTATTTGTTTTAAAAAATTAAGCGATGTGGCACTGGTAGCAATTGTGGAAACCGTAGAGGGGGTGAATACGTTTCCATTTAAAACTTAAAAACTTTTTGTATCAAACACCCGATCAAGTGTGACATAATATGAAAAGTGTCAACTATGGTCATATAACATCTAGAGATGAATGTAGTAAACTACAACAGAAGCACAATCAAACCATGACACATACTCAATCAACATAACATAAGCAACTAGCCACACAAACATAAACGTCATGCAAATATAAATATAAAGCGATAAAGAATGAAATGAAAGTAAAGAGATAAGTAAGAAGGCGCAAACCGGACATGGTGATTTATAATGGTTCGGTCACGAAGTTCCTCTTCGCCCTACTCCACTCCCCGAGTACCCAACTCGAGAGTTACTTCACTAATCAACAAGCTCCTTTCAGGCGGAGAAAACCATACACGTCGCTGATGGTTGCGTGATGTGTCGTTGCGGTTTAGCAGTTTTAATGCCTACTCAAGTTTTAAATTTATATTTAGCCGACTTATCAATAACACACACACTTAACGAGCAGTGTACCCGGTCAGTATGAATATAATGGTAAGTAGAGTGTCGATCACTAAGAGTGGAACGTATTATCTCGTTATTCTAATCAGTATTTTAATACCCTAACGCAAGGGGGTTTCAGCCTGAGAGACTGGCACGATTTGTTTGCAATTTAATAATAAAATAAACCAATAGGCATGAATCAGCAAGTAGCACACACGTACACAGATAAATACTCGGGACAATAAGAGGGCTGTCCTTATGATTAAGTAGATTGTCACTTGTTTTATTGATAGCTTTATATGAAGTGTATGTAGTTAACCCTTTCTCGTTGGTCCTATTCTTATCGGAGAGTAAACCCTTAATGATTACTTATGTCTAAAAGTTATTCCTAAGTGATCAATTTAGTAATAACCGTGGGAGCCACATTATTTTCCGCAGTCAAATGCCCGCAAGCCACTAATAAACACAGAGGTTATCAATGCACTAATAAGTAGTAACCAAAGACATCAACATATAAACTTTAATTGATGGGAAAGCAAGTATTAAAGGGAGTGCAATCTTTCGTTGTCACATTACACAAGCCACCAATCCTGATGAATTAAAGTTTGCTAACACAATAAAACAAAACTACTTAATGAATTAAACACATGCAGCACCTTCTTACAGCTCTTGTATCTTCGTTTGGTGTGTCTTGTGCTGCCTCCTTGACTGAATTCGTCCTAGGGTTCTGCTGCTTCGGTCTTCGAAACTATATTATTCGCTGACAAAAAGCTCCGGAATTCGTCTGGTCTTGGGGTATTTATAGTTTCTGTCTGAGGTGAGATGCGGCGCATCTAGTAAGTAGATGTGGCGCATTGACTTAACTTCGCGTGGGGTCCAAGATTATAATATTCAGGAATATTCGTACACCGCCAGAAGATGCGGCGTAACTCCATGATTAGATGCGGCGCATGTCCTCTTGTATCTTGGATCGTATCTGGTGAAATAATGATAGAGATGCGGCGCATGTCATGAGTGAGATGCGGCGCATCTGGAGCAGATTTAACTTGATCCTGTCCATTTCAGTAGACTCTTCACTTTATGCATGTTTTGCTCCATAATTAGTCCAAAATCGCTAAGTTTCACCAAATGTTTGTATTTACCTGAGAATTACAAAAGTAAACGATTAAGTATCAATCCTCATACATAATATAGTAAAACAAGTCAAATTAATAGGATAAATGATAGTAATAAAATGTACTTATTTGAGTTCATCAAGCTCCTTTCAGGCGGAGAAAACCATACACGTCGCTTATCCTATTTCTGACACTAAGCTAGATGTCGAGTGTTAATCTTAGCTAGCACCAATCTACCACGATCTACCCTTGATCCACTTGATCAATACACAAGCCCAATGGCTTCAAGAGATCTCCAAGATCTCGACAAGATCACAATGATCTATTCCCACTTGACTCGATCTACCCGATCTACCCTTGATCCACTTGATCAATCACACAAGCCCAATGGCTTCAAGAGATCTCCAAGATCTCGACAAGATCACAATGATCAACCCTCACTTGACTCAATCTACCCTAATCTACCTTTGATTAACTTGATCAACACACTAGCCTAATGGCTACTAGAGATATTCAATATCTCTATAAGATCACAATGATCTTCCCTCACAAACTCTCAAAAGAAAAATGATCTTGATTTATGCTATGATCAATCAAGAGTGTAACAAATGTTACAAGTGCTTCTACCTACAACTATAACACTTTGTATCTACTTGGATACCTTGTGTTCTTCTCGTGCACTTGAAGTGGAATGAAGAGGATCTCTTAGTGGGATGAAAGGATCATTCTTAAACAAACTAAGACTCTCTAAATGATCAAAGAAAGTATTCTAAGTGAGGAGGGATTAGACCTCAGAAAACTGACTGGAAAAATCAAGTTGGAAGTGTAAAATGGTCCACTATTTATAGGAAAAGGGAAAACTATCCGTTACAGAGGTACGGCTCCACTAATTGTCAGACGGCTCCACTAAATTTTGTGGAGCCGTCGGTACTTTAGTGGTACCGTGGACGCTCCTCTGTTTGTTTTTAGTGAAGAAGGTTTATTTGGGAATGTTTGGAGCTGTTTTGGGGGGAAAATTGACTGTTGGGATTTTTAAACTTATTTTTCAAAATAAAACATTTCTTTTTAATTCAAAAATAATTTGTAAAATATATTTTTGAAAAAATGTTTTGTCACATTAAAAATGTGAAGTTTAGAAAAGTATAATCCTTTGATCATTTGTCAAGTAGTAGATTTTTTTGTCCATACCTTGAGTGATTTACGTCGGGATGGAAATCTACGACTTCATGGAAGCATACTTGAGACGTCGGGAGGTGTTGATGTAAGTATGCATTTTACGTTATGTATTACAAGTTACATGTTTGTCATTATTAAAACCGAAGAAACCGTTCAGTTTAAATATCGTAATATTTGCACTAACACATGCCTCAGATATTGTCAAAGAGTTCTTACAAACTTACTAAGTGCTCATCAGCCAGTATGAACAACAGAACTCTAGCTCAGGAACAGGGGATCATCAAGGGCAGGAATACCTTGATGATCTCTCAACTCTCTGATCAAAGACCAAGAAGGTTAGGTGAAGACTATAGAGTTTAAGCGGGAAAACTCTTGGGAAGATAAACTTTGTTCCTTCCCAAGACACAAAAGAAGCTCATGGGAACCCGATGTTGTCAACTCTGGTAAACCAAAAGGACATCAAGGCTAGATGTCTTGGCACGTGCCTATCTACGAACAGTTGGAAAGATCACTATTTCCACATGAAGCAACAGTAATCTCACCTCTATATAATCCTGTCGCAACCAAAGCAGAACGTGCTCATTCAACGAGAGTAAGAAGTGAGAGTTCCGTAACATAGTCAGAGTGTTAGAATTCTCAAAACACTTAGAACCCAAGCCTAGCTTGCTTCTAAGTGTCTCTTAATTTGTCTCTCATCGGGGATAGCCGTCTGCAACTATCCTCATTGAAAAGGCAACCAAGTCATTAGTGTGTCTAAGTAGGTTCTTGAGTAACCTTGTAATTTCGCTTATCATGAATCATAAACTAGTTATACTTTCCTTGTCCAAACAGCACGTGTTTGTGTTTATTTCGTTAATTCATGAGTTACCCAAGTTAAACCGGACCAACAAGTGGTATCGGAGCGGGTGGATCATACTTATGATCTAGATCCATTCTTCCTGAAACAAAACATTCATAATTGGAAGTTTTTGTGCCAGAAAATGCTCAGCCTGCCTATCCACAATCCTTTCATATCTACTACCTCAGCACCACCAGTCGCTAAGCTACTAGTGGTAGCTTCAAAGGGACTTAGTTCCATGCAAGATATGAGAGTGGAAACATCCCAAGATGTTTTATGGTTGATCTCAGAAACAACAATATGTAAGTGGAAAAATGATGGATCATCAGAGGCTGTAAGAAGGAAACAAAATGGGAAGAGGATACGTTGTTAGGAAAGATACAGAATATACAGTAGGTATCATTGCGATTCCTGCCCCTTTGAAAACTTTCCTAAACAATGTCAAGCAACAAAGGATGGAAATCTCTGATTTCTTAATCCTTGTTGCTGCCCAGTCCGGAAGCACAATGGACATGGTTGCCGGCTGGGTAAAAGCTGACTGATTTGTAACGGAAAGGCTACCTCAGTAGTTCTAACCAACCATCAGATTAGTCAGTGAACAAAACAGTCCCTTGACCAAGTAATCAAAGTTACCCTATGAGGCAAGATCAGTTGGATGATTAGGGTTGTTAAGTCATAAGGGACTGGAAAGACTAAAATAGGTGGTACTTACTTACTACCTGTTGGGTCTACAAGTCTCTGGCCAAAGTGGTTGCTGGATCACAGAGAACTGAAGTACGAAGACGCTGGACTACAAACTGAAAAGGTTGCAGAACTGAAGAGAACAGAGTCAAGCTCCAGAATGTACTCATACTTAATCAGCATCAATAGAATTAGATATGATAAATATTGTAATTCTTTGATGTAATAATCAGTATGTGATGCGCGTACGTGTCGTTGTGGTTTAGCAGTATTAATGCCTACTCAAGTTTTAAATTTATATTTAGCCGACTTATCAATAACACACACACTTAACGAGCAGTGTACCCGGTCAGTATGAATATAATGGTAAGTAGAGTGTCGATCAATAAGAGTGGAACGTATTATCTAGTTATTCTAATCAGTATTTTAATATCCTAAGTTAGCTATACAACCTAATCTAACGCAAAGGGGATCAGACTGAGAGACTGGCATAGTTTGGTTATAATTAAATTGAAAACTAAACTAATGAGCACGAATCAGCGATTAGCACACACGTACACAGATAGATACATGAGACAATAAGAAGACCTGTCCTGATAATTAAATAGCTTGTCACTTGTTTTATTACTAGTTTTTAATGAAGTGTATATAATTAAACCTTTCTCGTTGGCTCTAGTCTTATCAGCGAGTAAACCCATAATGATTGCTTATGTCTATCCTACTTTTCTAGAGTATTGGGCATTTGTGATGCCCACATCTCGTATACGCTAGAATAGATAGGCGAGGAAGGGGCATGGCGACCCAAGCAATGCTCAGCTAGACACAGAGGTTATCAATGCATTAATAAAAGTCACCAAAGACATCAACATATAAACTTTAATTAATGGGAAAGCAATATTAAGGGGAGTGCATGATTTTCCGTAGTCACATGACACAAGCCCATCAATCCTGATGAATTAAAGTGTACTAAAACAATAAACAAAACTACTTAATGAATTGAATATATGCAGGACCTTCTTACAGCTCTTGTATCTTCGTTTAAGGTGTGTCTTGTGCTGCTTGGTCTTCTGAATTCGGCTCTAGGGTTCTTCGTATGTGTCTAAAACTAAGCTCTCGAAATTCGTCTGGCCTTGGGGTATTTATAGTTTCTGTCTGAGGGATCGATGCGGCGCATAGAGTTATTAGATGTGGCGCATTGACTTAACTTCGCGTGGGGTCCAAGATTAATATATTCTGGAATATTCATACACCGTCTTCAGATGCGGCGTATCTTGATCTTTGTATGCGGCGCATGTACTTTAGCTGTCTTGGATTGTAACTTGTGAAATCTTGATAGTGATACGCCGTATGTTATAAGTATGTTGCGGCGTATCTGGAGTAGAACGAGTTTGATCTAGCAGACTTTTGACATCTTGCTTGTTTTGCTCCATAATTAGTCCAAAATCGCCAAGTTTCACATAATGCTTGTTTTTACCTGAGAATTACTAAAGTAAACATTAATGTATCGATTCTCATAGATAATATAATAAAACAAGTCAAATAAATAGGATAAATGATGATAATAAAATGTACTTATTTGTGTTCACCAAATATCCCCCCACTTGAACTTTACTTGTCCCCAAGTAAACCTTAGAATTAATCGTATGAAAATGTATCCTAAAAGATATTAGAATTTATTTTTATATTTAAGCACGTATTCGTTTTGTCATAATCACACAACCAAACACTTAACGAAGTAGAAACCAAAATAATTTTTAATGTAAAACAATTCTAAATCGTTTAGTTGCTTTGTCGTGACGAATATTCTATCATAGGCTTGGCAAGTATACGCATCTCCCCCACTAAAGCCAAGGAATAACAAGTCTAAAGCGGTAAAAACGGTTTGTTGGTTAAGGGTTGATCATCCTTTTTAATCTCTATCGATCTCAAATTCCAGAAAAGGCGACAAAATCACAAATACATGATCGAATCCACGACCACGATACTTGCAATTGCTCAAATCCTTAACTCGAATAGGTTAAAGATAGGACCAAGTAATCTTCACCAATAATATTATATCAAAAAGGGCGACAAAATCATAAATACATAGCCGAATCCACGACTACGATACTTAAGATTGCTCAAATCCCTAATCTCAATAAATCAAAGGTTTGGATGAAGAATGATATAGGGTATGGATAATATTTGGGATACAAATTGGTGTAAAATGAAAAAGAAACAAAACAGATAAATTAAAATCCTAAGTGTGGTAAATTACTTTCCCAACCATCCCATGAATAAGACTCATATCATTGAATAACTCACGCTTTAACATTTGAAACACACGCTTTAGGTAGACACGAATTATACTCAACAAAATCTCAATCAAAGAATAACCTTAGTTGGCGTTCCCATAACGGCCAACTCCCATTCAATCCATAAATATAATATACAACAACAAATAGTGGTGATATCTCCCACTTAATACAAAACTTTACATAAGTTGGTTAAAACAAACTTCCAACTTTTTCTTTTTTTTTTTTTTTTTTTTTTTTTTTTTTTTTTTTTTTGACATCAACATATATGTGTAAAATTTCACAACTTTTCTATCACTATTTTTCCGGATAATTTTTCCATACTCTTCATACTTTCAGAAATAACTGTAATAGTGAAAGTAGCAAATGTAAGGGTGTATCGAAACATTATAACAAAGGTGTAAGAAACGAAAGGAATGGCTCTGAGGGTTTTTCTAGGGGTATCTTACTCTAAAAGTGAGAGTAACAAAGGGTTTATACGGGGGTTAACTAACCAGTGTAGTTAGTTAATATCACATAACATATAAAGGCTATTTGGGTGTAATCCTAGAAATTTACCAAGTTAGACAAGTCATTCCAATTATATAGATAATACTTATTATGGTGGTCTCGAATAGTATACAAGCCAAGTTCTAAAGTTTACAAGTCACCAGCACACTAAAGTTTTAATATTTTTGAAAGAATAGAGTTATGTGTGCGGTTATGTAATTTAGACTTTAAACAAAAACATGCTAAAAATTTTTAAATTTTGATATATTAAGCGCATTTTAAGCATATTTTAAAAAAGTTTAGGACAAGTAAGTGTTCTAATTCTCCATCCCCCCACTTAAGTTAAACAACGTTCTCGTTGTTTGTGTCAAAGGTTAAAAACTGGAAAATAAAAGAATTAGAACAGAAAAACTCCCTTGAGATTTGCTCGGTATGATCCTCCATTATTCGTATAAGAGCAAAAATCAACTTTCTTGTGGATTAGAACGTTTAAGCTTCATAAATGATGTATCCACAAAAATGCAGGAATCTATAATACCATTTAGACTTTAACACACCTGAGTTAAGAAGGTTCAAACTTGCATAATACATTAGTAGTTAGTAAAAATAAAACCTCAAAAAAATTAAACTGTAAATCATCAGGTCAGTCGATACGCCGTATCTTATGGAAGAAGATACGCCGTATCGAGCCTGGAATAAATACGAATCAGAATAAAAGATGCGTCGCATCCTTAACCAGGGATGCGCCGCATTAAATAAACTGACAGAAAGTTTTAAAATTAAAAATAAAAATGCAGAAAATAAAATAAGATATGACCAGTGCAGGTGATGCGTCGCATCTTATGATGGAGATGCACCGTATCTTTTGCAGGTCTGACAGACTCAACACAGAACAGAAAAGTAAAAATTTTTCTTCCGGGTTGTCTCCCGATCAGCACTTGTCTTTATTCCAGAGTCTTCAAGTTAGACTCACGTTCAGCTCCTTATTTTGTTCTTGTTAAGCACCATTGACAATTGGTGCACTTCAATTGCCAATCCATTAATCATGTTGTTTTGGGGTCTTCCGAACCAGTTGGGGAAAATATCGAACATTGTTCCTGAAAATTAAAGACATGTAGATTTCAAAGTAAAAATTTCCTAGTATAAGGGTTAGAATATTTTCCGTTCGGAAATAAGAAAAATAAAAGTTGTTGATATGTGTAGACGATGCGCCGTATCCAGAAAGTTGGATACGCCGTATCTTATTACGTTAAAATTTAATCAGACTTTTATTCAGAAAACAGATACGCCACGTATGAATTAGAATGCGCCGTATCAAGTTTAAATTATCAAAAATCGATTATATTTATTAAAATTAAATGCGTCGTATTAATAAAAGCTAATGCGCTGTATTTTCGTTACGTTTCAAAATACAAGATTTTTGATTTCGTAGATGCGCCGTATCGATAAAGATCGATGCGTCGCTTCTGTTTAATAATTCGAAAAACTGTTTTTAATTTAAATAGACAATACGCCGTATCTGTTAAAACAGATGCGTCGTATGGCGTTAGGGTTTAGAAAAATTCCTTATTAAAAACAGAATATGCCGTATCTTGGGGAAAGATGCGTCGTACTCGAATTTATTAAACGCGTTGTATTTTATAAAAATTAAACGCAATACGCCGTATCTGTGAAAACAGATGCGCCGTATCATTTGTATCAGCACAATACAACGACAGCAGAATGCAGAAAAATACAGAAAAAGAAAAACAAAAATAAAAACAAACAAAAAGAAACAAAAATTACAGAAAATAAAAACAAACAAAAACAGAAAATATGCAAATTATACAATGAATGCAATCTATCTAATATATAACAGGGTTAGTGGTTAGAATCTAAAAAAAAAAAAACAAAAAAGAAAAACCTAATTAAAATACTAAATTAAATTAATAGATAATAACAATTCACTCCCCAGCAACGGCGCCAAAAACTTGATGCGCGTTTTTTTTGTTCTAATTCTTTTATTTCCCCGGAAACGGCGCCAAAAACTTGATGCGCGTGCGTGTCGTTGCGGTTTAGCAGTATTAATGCCTACTCAAGTTTTAAATTTATATTTAGCCGACTTATCAATAACACACACACTTAACGAGCAGTGTACCCGGTCAGTATGAATACAATGGTAAGTAGAGTGTCGATCACTAAGAGTGGAACGTATTATCTAGTTATTCTAATCAGTATTTTAATATCCTAAGTTAGCTATACAACCTAATCTAACGCAAAGGGGATCAGCCTGAGAGACTGGCACGGTTTGGTTATAATTAAATTGAAAACTAAACTAATGAGCATGAATCAGCGATTAGCACACACGTACACAGATAGATACATGAGACAATAAGAAGACCTGTCCTGATAATTAAATAGCTTGTCACTTGTTTTATTGCTAGTTTTATATGAAGTGTATATAATTAAACCTTTCTCGTTGGCTCTAATCATATCGGCAAGTAAACCCTTAATGATTACTTATGTCTATCCTACTTTTCTAGAGTATTGGGCATTTGTGATGCCCACGTCTCGTCTACGCTAGAATAGATAGGTGAGGAAGGGGCATGGTGACCCAAGCAATGCTCAGCTAGACACAGAGGTTATCAATGCACTAATAAAAGTCACCAAAGACATCAACATATAAACTTTAAATAATGGGAAAGCAATATTAAGGGGAGTGCATGATTTTCCGTAGTCACATGACACAAGCCCATCAATCCTGATGAATTAAAGTGTACTAAAACAAGAAAACAAAACTACTTAATGAATTAAATATATGCAGGACCTTCTTACAGCTCTTTTATCTTCATTTAAGGTGTGTCTTGTGCTGCTTGGTCATCTGAATTCGGCTCTAGGGTTCTTCGTATGTGTCTAAAACTAAGCTCTCGAAATTCGTCTAGCCTTGGGGTATTTATAGTTTCTGTCTGAGGGATCGATGCGGCGCATAGAGTTATTAGATGCGGCGCATTGACTTCAATTTACGTGGGGTCCAAGATTAATATATTCTGGAATATTCGTACACCGTCTTCAGATGCGGCGTATCTTGATCTTTGTATGCGGCGCATGTACTTTAGCTATCGTGGATTGTAACTTGTGAAATCTTGATAGTGATACGCCGTATGTTATAAGGATGTTGCGGCGTATCTGGAGTAGAACGAGTTTGATCTAGCAGACTTTTGACATCTTGCTTGTTTTGCTCCATAATTAGTCCAAAATCGCCAAGTTTCACATAATGCTTGTTTTTACCTGAGAATTACTAAAGTAAACATTAATGTATCGATTCTCATAGATAATATAATAAAAAAAGTCAAATAAATAGGATAAATGATGATAATAAAATGTACTTATTTGAGCTCATCAGTATGTAAGAAGAAGCCTTTGCTCACTTACTACTGATTAAGTTTAGGTAACTTGAAAATTCTAGTCATGGAGAGATTAATGAATCAAAATGTGAACTAATCTCTTCTTTCATGTAAACTAAGAATAGAAAGGTCTAAACTTCTCACTGACCATCAGTGATCCAGAGAGCATGACTTACAAACAGCTTGTTCACAGCATCAGTGAGTCACTCTTTGAGACCCTGAGCAAAATTGCTCAGGAGGTCTATCATTCTAACTGATAGATATTCAACAAAGAAACTGTGTTCCTTAGCCTGAACCATAACCATAAATGCACGAACCCCAAATTCTTTCACTGAAGTTGCAGCTGTTGAGGGGGGGAAGGTATTTATGAGAATCTGCTATAGTCATGACTAAGATGTGTGAACCTGATTCACAAATCATCAGGAACTGAGTTCACACGAAATAATTGTTATAAAGACTTAAGCAGAACAAGAATTAGGGAACATGACCCTGAGCACTCAAAAGAAGAAATGGTTCAAAGACAACAGGGAATTAGTTTTTACTGAACAAATATGTATATTTTTCTTTTTTTGTAAATCAGCTTGTAAGAAGTAGCCCTTTTTGCTCACCTACAAACTGATAATAGCTTAGGATATCTATGATTAGCAAGTTTTTCCTAAGAACTGAATCGAAGAAACCCCTAAGCAAGACACTGAGGACATGAGACCCTAAGGGAATACTCAGGAGACCCTAGGCAATATAGCTCAGGAGACCCTGACCATAAATGTTCAGGAGGTCATCATCAAACTATGTGAAGATAGAACCAAGGATGAAGATGGTGACTAAAGATGGAGAAAATAGCCATTCTTTATCTTCAAACAACAGGTATCGAAGACAAGAACTTATATCGATATTGTTTACTTTAGATAATACTTGTAAATCAATGGATAAGAAGAAGCCATTATGCTCACTTATCTTTGATACAATCCAACAAGTAGTAGCACATAGAATCAAAACAATAGTCATACATTATACCTTGTTGTAAATCAGAGGATAAGAAGAAGCCGTTATGCTCACTTATCCCGGATAAAACCCAGGCCATCTTTATGTTCAAATAGGGGGAGATTGTTGGGTCAGCAACTACCCAAATGTCCCTGACAAAGATTTGAACATAAAATAGCCCCGACACTTAGTGACATAATATCAGTGATCATCTAACTCACTAATGATCAGTGAGAATGTCTCTCCCTAATAAAGGGATGTAGCTCTGTAACATGTTCACAATCATAACACACAAGAAATATAGATATCCGGCCGTGTATATTTAGAGAGAGAGTGAGATGAGATGGGAACTTAGTGAGAGAAAGAGCAAGTGAGATTAGCTTGAAATAAGGAGAAGTTCCAACCCTTCCCTTGTGTGGGAAGGGGTATTTATAGTACATACACAAACGCCCCACATGGGCTATGGAGTGAGCATAGTGGGTAAAGACCCGACCCGACTCCATGGTGTTACGAAGTCTAACATAATATGATTAATCCTACGAGCTACTTAATGCTAATCCATACTCGGGGTGATCGAGTCTTAAATGTGAATATTCATATTCCTAACAATCTCCCCCTAAGGGAGGTCACCCCGGAAATTACACTTTGAATTCTAGCATTCTATTACATAGATTAGAGTTCCTAGCTTGTAGTCTTTGATTCTTCTAAGTCTTTAAATCTTTGTACTTTCAGCAGTGAACTTTTGATGACTGTTCTTTTGTCTTGGATGATCTTTGAGAATTCTTTGAGGTCATCATCCAACGTACGTCTCCAAGTCATCTTTATGCAGTATCGTCTCCATCTGATGTTGTGATCTTTGGACCGACATGCTCACACTTTTCTGGATCATGATTTTCAGCATCAGAGTTACGAAAGCAGTGTTGAAAGTCTTTCAATTATCATGATTTCTTTGATTAAGATTGTGAAGTGTGAGCATAGGGTGATGAATCGGCATCTTTTCAGCAATCAGCTGCAACCGCCAGGGATTCCTGCAAGCAAACAGTTAGCAATAAAACGTCCGGTACTTACAGGTTCGGACTTCGAGATTGTTAACAGCATAGTGTGAAAACTTTCTCTAATCCTTGCCAAGGCCGTTCCTAAATCGGATACCCCCGAGAGGGCTTACAAGATCTACTGAAGTACATCAACGATTAGGTGAGTCGCTGGAGTTCACTCCATGACTGTAGACCATTTGAAACCGCCGCGACCACTAAGCGTAATCCACAAGGAATTACCGAAGTGACCTGCTTTCAGGGCTGTTTGATGTTGACCCTGGCAGGAATTTCCATTCAATCACTGAGAATTACATTTGTAAGTTCCCTCATGAATGTTTTGGCAGATTGCTAAGATCTGCGTAGGACTCATAAGTTTACAACTGGTGTCCTTAATGTTGGACAACCAGTGTAGATGTATCAAGTGTTCCTATGAGATCTTATGATGTATCTCGCGGCTCTAGACTCGAAAAGTGCAATTTTGGTAGTCGGAGACTAGAGCGGTGTCTCCTGTTTCAATATCAACATAACTCGTAATGAGCGGTCGATAGATTATGCAGGGTTCCCCGTGAGAATGAAACAAGTTCTTTTAAGAGAAATTGAGTGGCTAGAAGGTTTAGTGCAGTGCGTCACTGGGTCCATGACGTCTTGTCTTCAATACCGGCGTCACCTTAGTAACAACCAGTAGCATATGAATTGAACCGGGTTTCTGCCCTAAGGTTGAATAATTGGAGGGCTATTTCTTTTCACCCTTTCTCATTACATTTATTTTTAATTCTTCAAACCCTTCTTTCTCCTTTCTTATATTACTCCTTTTTTCATAATCATACCTAAGGACTTTCTAATACTAACTATTCGGTATTGTCCTTGGGTAGATCCCTCCGGCTCTGGCGGATCATAGGACGGTTTTCCTAACCATAGCCACCTTATAACTTCATGACTATCCTATGTTGCCGTTAACCAAATCTTTGAAAAATTTATGAAAGTGTTTATAGTTATAAAACACATTTTGCTAACACTTTGAGAGTTTTGTATTTTTCAAATACTCCCCCTTAACATGTGCTCATATGTTTTAATTTAAAATTTGCACATGTTGGGTAGAGTTTGCACTTTTTGAATTGATCCACTTTCAGTGAACATGACCGATTCGAGACACGCTTACATCACTAGTTAGAATAGCTAGAAATTGTTACCCGGCCTGGTCAAGTCCACATAAAGTTTCTCGAAATGGTACACTCTACTCAGACAAGTCCTCTTCGAGACACAAACAGCTTAGGAGAATCTCTAGGTGTAAGACATGTGTCTATGCGGAAACTAAACACAAGAATATAAAGAAGAAAGTAACTAACAAGGTTTTGATCCTCTATGGATCGGTTTATGAATTAATAATGATTTTATTGATGATTGTGAAGTCGTACAAAACTCATAGCCGAGTGTTCCTTTTATACTAACAAGAAGTCCTAACCCTAACCCGTCATACAAGAAAACATGTGAAGAGATATACATCAATCTCTTCTAAAAATAAATCTAACAAACATTCTAAACTTACGGGATAACAATTACTAATACCCGCAGTAATGACTACTATCAGCAGAAACAAAAATAAACTACCAGTAGTAATGAACTTCAGCAGGAACCGCACACTATCGGCAGGAACCAGCTTACACTACCAGCAGCAGTGAGAAATCTATTATTTTCCAGAATTCCTAACAATCCTCCCCTAATCTTGAAGTTGACTAGGTTAACTTGCAAGATTCCCTGTAAAAGCTTTGAGGTCCAGAGGATTGATGCAGCAACATCAGAAAGTAACCATCAACAATTCATTGAGTACATGATTCCAGCAGCAATAGATATGAACCAGCAGCAACAGGAACAACTTCATAAGGATCTGGTTACCCCTGATATAATCTTTCCAGCAACAATGACATATTGTACATCAAATCTGTTAAGTTTCATACTATTCTCATCACATCCAGGTGTGTTAACTCCTGTGAGAGGTGAATCATTGAAAATTAATGGATTTGATATCTCTTTACCAATAGTCATCACTACTGGAGTAGCCAATGTTTAGGTGTGTAAGACCATGGTATATTGATAACCATCTGATTGTTTAGTAAATCAGCAACTTTAAACGGATTTAACTTGTCTTTACCTGTAGCCGTTTGCTCAGGACTAGCCAATTCTTAGGTTGAAGATAACCTTTGGTGAATTGAGTACCAAGTATGGTATTCCACTGCCTTTACCACAAGCCATACACTTGTGGGCTAGCCAATTCTTTGGAAAACCCAAAGGAGTAAAATCCATGGCAAATTGAAAACCATCAAACTCTTAGTAATGAAACATCGGTGAGTTAAGAACCCTATAGTTTTGAGCAAACTATTACAGCTGTCAACGGATTTGATTATCACACCAGAGCCGTACCCTCATGGTGAGTCAACTCTTTCTAGTCGGATAGACATGGTGAGTTGATTACCATTTGTTGTGTAGGTGTAAACACCAACACTGTACCTGCAAGGTGTTGCTCAAAACCATACAAGTTAGTACAACATAATATACAACAATTTTTTTTTTATTCTTTTTTATGAACTTATAAGAGAAAACAAAGAAAAAGAAAATAAAAAATTATAAAACAGAAAGTTCAAACAAGGATACCATAATCATGCAGATGATCCTTTGGCTGCAGACAGCTGATTTCTAATGAATCTGACCAATTGTTCAGCTGTGGTCAAGTCATTTCCAATTGCCTTTTTGCTGACCTTCAACTTACTTTTGAGCATCCTTTCCATAACCCCAATAGTTAAAGGATATTGAACATCCACAAACATACAAAACACCCTCCCTGAGACAGTCTCTAACACATGAACATTAAACGGAGTATATAATTTCCAACTATGTACTCTCCATTCCTGTTGATTAGCCCAGACATGAGAAGTATCTCCTCCTTCCATAGAATCCATCAAGACTTTCAAGTCACCCCAAAGATGAAGACCAACCCCATCAGATTTATGAGTTTCATAATGTTTGACCACCATTCCATACAGATTGAGCAAATCTTGTCTGTCAACCAGATGCAGAATCTTTCTAAGAAAGGTAAAATATTTAGTTTGCCCTTCTATTAAGGTCAGAACATTGACATCGCCTTGAGGTATGGAACAAATTTCCCATTTAGCAAGATGTCCCCAAGGTTGGGAAGAGTCATCATCAGAGTCACTATCTGAAGCAGCCTGAATCAGATCCTGATCATCCATCTCATCAAGTGATTTAGAAGGAGGCTTCCTAGCATGACTTTTCTTTCTTGTACCAGGAGTAGAAGAGGATGAGGGAACAAGGGAAGGTTTCACATCAGGCAGAGGAACATCAGAAGCAATGGTTGTGGACTGTGTGTCAACCTTATCAGCAGGATTGGAAGACTCAACATGAATAGCAGGATCAGCATCAGCAGTATCACCAGCAGACTTATGCTTATCAGCTGCATTACCAGCAGGAGTAGAAGAAATAGATGCTGAGACCACATGGAATGAAGAACCCTGAGGTGTGTCAGCAGTAATGGAAACCGAGGGATCATCAGACCTCAACTTCTTGGGTACTGCAGACTCTAAAACTTGTGTTTTCTCTTCATGCTCTCTGGTAGAACAAGGTTTCGTGGAGAATTTTCCAAGGCATATATTTCAAAGAACTTCTGTTGAAGTGCATCATATTTCCATCCCTTAAAATCACTCAATCTGTAAGATGCATGATTTTTCAAATAATGCCGCATGTCAATAGCTTTTTCTGCTTTGGTAGGCAATTTTGTCTTATATCCTGACTTTTGCCTTTCTCTGATTTGATTCATGAATCCATCCCAATAATCCTGGCAATGTGTTTTCAGGATGTGTGCTACAAGTTGAGCTGATTTCTGTTCTTCATTCAACTTAGGATCTTTAACAAGCATAACAACATGAGCCTTGATCATTATCTCAGAGTCCAATAAATATTGAAGTTGCTCATTGAACTCATCTGAGTTAAAATCTGCAGACCTTTTATTGCTCATGAATCCAACTATTTTCTTGTCAGTTTCAGCAGCCACTGTCTTTGAATATTCCTCATCCTGAGCAATCTGCTGAGCAATCTGAGCTTGTCTAGCTTGTGCATCAGCTACTTCCTTTTCATGAATCTGTCTTGCCAGCTCTGCATCATGTTCTGTCTCAGCAACTGAGACTCCTTCTACAACCTGAACTTGTTCCTTTGTTGAGGAAGAAATAATATTTTCCACCACAGGATCTCTCTCAGCAGATCCTGAACCAGAAGCAATGGTAGATCCACCAGCAGGATCACCATGAGACTTAGGATCAGCTGAAACATCCTCATTGCCAGCAGGAACACTTGCAGCAGCAGGAATGGGTTGAGACATATCTGAACTAGCAGGAATGTCCTTTTGAATCTCTGCAACATTTCTTCCAGCAGATGCATCAACTTCACTAATGTTGGCATGAGGCTCAGAACCTGAAACTCTGTCCAAGGAAACATTGTCCAAGGAAACTGAAGCCAACACATCAAGCCCATCAAATTCCATGTCAATCTCCTCATTTTCAGACTCAGATAGTACAACCTTTCTTTTCTTATGCAGAAGTTGAGTTTCCAAAGATGTAACTCTGTCAGTCAGCTTTTGAATAGTCTCACCAAGAGTCTCCTTAGTCTCCTTGAGCTCTTTTTATAAGGTATCCACCTTCTCACCAAAATCCTTCTTGATGTCTATGCAATGAAATCCCCCTTTTTAACTTCTGGAATTGTTCAATACTTTGGGAATGAAACACCTATAAAACAAAGTTATCCAACCAACAAGACTGAAACCTGCAAAATAGAGAAAGTAACAAGAACATGCAAAACAAAAGTTAAAGTACAAATAACAAACAAAGACTAGATAATTAAAACATAAAATACAAGCATAAGCCTCCCCTCAAAACCAGCAAGGAGAAGTACAACAACATGATAAGACAACCAAGACTATCACCAAGGAAACCATGGATAGTAATACAATCCCTCTTCAGGCATTGGCTCATAATAATCAGACCCATAATTATTTTGAAAATAAGGGCTAGAGGGTCTGTAAAATGGTCGAGCAACATTCCTTTTCCAACAAGCAGAATTGGTTGCAGGTTTGCTATGCCTATCAGCAGCAACATGTTTAGTATTACCAGCAGGAAATGCTATTGCCTTAGGCACATAAGAGGGTATCTTATCCACATTATTCCACAGAGGTCTAGTCACTTGTGTCCTAGCATACACACCCATTCTCTTCTCATGATAATCACAATCTTTGATGAGATGAAATTTACTACCACATACAAAACATGATTTCCTCTTAACAGACTTGTTTTTAGCATACTTTCTCTTATTACAAACAATGTTGTCACTACAGGAACTAGAGACACATTTGTTTTTAATAGAATTACTTGAGCTGTTGTCTGAGAAAACTGTCTTAGAAGCAGATCTATTATCATCTACTTTTAAGGAGGAATGGTGGGTCTTGGGTGTAGGTGACTCTTCACTTGAATCACATGAAACAAAGTCTTTGGACTCTGCTTCTGAGGACTTGACACTTGTGGAACAAGAGACAAATTCATCAGGTTCAGGTAAGTCTTTGGACTTTTTGCCATAAACCATATGTGATTCATCTAAGTCAATGTCAGAGAGAGAGTGGACAGGGGTAGGCATAAAAACTCCTCTGATAGGTGGAGGAACTGCATTCATTCCTCCTTCTTTTACAAACTTTACAGGTATTTGGTAATTAACAGGTTCAGGGTCAAAAACACTATACTCATTAGGGTCATAGAATTGATCTTTCCCTATGTAGTCACCAAACCCTAAACCAATTTTAGTTTTCACAGACATAGAACTATCAACTAACTTGTTTAGGTTTTTAGATGAATCTTTCCATTTATCAAACCTAGCCAAGGTATTGTCTAGCTTACTCTGCAAATCCTGTTTCTCTAATTTGTTCTTAGTATTTTGAGATTCAGAATACTTAAGCTCATTAGTGGTGTTTTCTAAATCTCTCTGTAATACTTTAATCTTTTCCTCATAAGCTAATTGATTCTTTTGGTACCAAGCCTTTTGTTTTTCTAAAGTTTTAACAGCATTTTCATAAGCTTGTACCTTAATAAAGTATTCATTATACTTAGATTCCATGTCATCATTTTCTTTCTTAAGAGATGAGTATAATTCATGACAGCTAAGATGACATTTCTGTACCTGAGAAGGAAATCCCATTAATGCATATTCTTCCAAGTTTTCCTTCGCCTCATATGATTCATCATTTTCAGTTAGTTTAGTCATAGGATCATTATGAAACAAGGCTCTAATCTTCCTTGCCCACAATTCAAATTTATCTCCTGATAACGACATTGTGAAAATGGTTCAAGAGAGAAGGTTTAGAAATGTTTTCTTCTTTATCAGAGATCCTCACCAGGCTCTGATACCACTTGTAGGATCAAGTGCTTCTAGCTTGATTGAGCTTGGTTAAACCGTTTATGTAAACACAAACAGCCTAAGAGAATCTCTAGGTGTAAGACTTGTGTCTATGCGGAAACTAAACACAAGAATATAAAGAAGAAAGTAACTAACAAGGTTTTGATCCTCTATGGATCGGTTTATGAACTAATAATGATTTTATTGATGATTATGAAGTCGTACAAAACTCATAGACGAGTGTTCCTTTTATACTAACAAGAAGTCCTAACCCTAACACGTCATACAAGAAAACGAGTGAAGAGATATACATCAATCTCTTCTAAAAATAAATCTAACATACATTCTAAACTAACGGGATAACAATTACTAATACCCGTAGTAATGACTACTATCAGCAGAAACAAAAATAAACTACCAGGAGCAATGAACTTCAGCAGGAACCGCACACTATCGGCAGGAACCAGCTTACACTACCAGCAGCAGTGAGAAATCTATTATTTCCTAGAATTCCTGACAACATGCTTACATCACTGGTTAGACCAGTTTGAAATTATTACCTGGCCAGGACAAGTCCTTTCGATCAATGACAGTTTTTGTTTCGTCAATTCATTGGTGAAGTCTGAGTCGCACTCACATGAGATGCCACATCCTTTTTGCTATCACAAACCATTTGCTCCCCCTCAATATGTGCATCGATATACGAAAGAGTTTAGCACATATGGGAGAGCTTCAATTTAGGTCCAAAACATCGCATTTTTATCAGATTGCATATTTAAATCACATTCTCTCCCCCGATCAGAAATTTCAAACCTTTTGAGATTTTGTGATCCCAATTGATTTAAATGAGTTTAGAAAGTATGGGAGAAAATGAGGTCAGGTTTAATATGGGCTGATAATGGAACATACTAATGCTCCCCCTCAATCAATGAGGGAGAATGTTAGTGTTAGGTATGATAAGTTTGAAAGATATTTGAATGAAAATTCATACACTGACACATAACAACAAGTTTCATTAAGTTTATTGCTTATTATGTACAACGTGACTTGTTTTGATGATATAAAATTTTTGAAATCACTCTCCCCCTCAATCGATGACCCGTTTTCTATTTAAAGATCTGTAGTCATTGATTGAGTGATAGATTTTTATGTAAAGTTCAATTCTGATTGATATTCAAAAATCATGGTACCACCAAGTTTAGCACTAATACTTTCCTGAAGAATCATAGATGGAAAAGTATTTGTGATGTAAAGAAGACTTTTCTTCTTATACGAGAAATGATGCACTGAAACGTACATCAAATCGAGAAAACATGGATATAAAGTAATTCATGCCCGGGTGAACTTCACCCAGTGGGAGGAACAGCCGTCTTTTTGACGACAAGTTTTCCCCATAATGAAGAACAGGTTACAGTCTAAAGTAACTGCAAGCTGACATGACATGTTTTAACAATTAGTTTGAACTTCTGCTCGAGCTTCATTTAAAGTCCCGTGTCATTATTGAATGACATTTCTAGGACCGTAAATGTTATCGATAAACAGAAGACATGCCTAGAGGAACTATTTTTGGTATTTTTGTGTTTTTCTGATTTTTATGGTTTTTTATAGGTTTTATATTTTTCTATTTTCTTTTTGGTTTAAAATATATACAAGGATATATGAAGCAAATCAATTAATCCTCATTCTCTTCCTAAAGACGCTTGAGGGTTTCTGGCGTCAAACTCTTCATGCCAAGTCGCGGGAGAATAAATTGGAACCGTTCTCTCGAGAGTGCCTTAGTGAAGATATTAACCAACTGAAACTCAGTCCTCACGAAGTAAAGTTCAACAACCCCTTTCTCAACCTGTTCCCTTATAAAGTGATGCCGGATATCAATGTGCTTTGATCGGGAGTGTTGGACATTGTTGCAGCAAAGAGCTACAACACTTTTGTTGTCACAATAAAGAGGGATCTTGTTGTATGCAAAGTCATTGTCCGATAGTTGAGATCTCATCCATTGGATTTAAGCACAGCACGCAGACATGGCAATGTATTCAGCCTATGTGGAAGATATGGATGTACTCATTTTCCTCTTAGATGACTAGCTTACTAACTTTTCTCCCAGAAACTGAGCACCTCCCGACGTACTTCGATGAGTATCTTGACACCCCGCATGGTCTGCATCTGCATAGGCCGTGAGTGCCATGGCGGTGTCCTTAGGATACCAGAGACCCATGTGAATAGTCCCTTGAAGATATAGAAAGACCCACTTTACTGCTTCCAGATGCCTTTTGGTGGGCTTAGACTGGTACCGAGCACACATGCATACTGTAAACAAGAGATCTGGCCTACTAGCGGTGAGATACATTAGGGATCCAATCATACTTCGAAACTTGGTTTGATCAATAGGGATCCCAGAGAGGTCTTCATCCAACTTCGATCTCTCAACCATAGGAGTGTCAATAGGGTCACTAGAATCAAATCCAAGTTTCTTCAATATTTCATTAGCATACTTGGATTGATTTATAAATATGCCTCCGGGACTTTGAGAGATTTGTAAACACAAGAAGAACGACATGTGTCCCATCATAGACATTTGGAACTTAGAACTCATCTCGTTAGAAAAACGATCACATTTCATAGGATCAGAGGAGGCAAAGATAATGTCATCTACGTAGATCTGAACGTGAAGTAGATGTTTGCCCATTTTCCTAGTGAATAGCGTAGGATCAACAACACCTTTAGAGAATTTGTTTGCCATAAGGAACTTAGACAAAGTGTCATACCACGCCCTAGGTGCCTGCCTTAGGCCATAGAGAGCCTTCTTCAAACGATAAACATGATTGGGGCGTTCAGGATCCACAAATCCTTCTAGTTGACTGACATAGACCACCTCTTTCAAATCACAATTCAAAAATGCTGTCTTAACATCCATTTGGTAGACTGTCATATTCTGACTGGCAGCATTAGCGAGAAAGATTCTTATGGCTTCAATTTGAGCAACAGGTGTGAATGATTCTTCAAAGTCTATGCCCTCTTCTTGACGATATCCCTTTGCAACAATATGTGCCTTATTTTTCAGAACGTCTCCATGCTCATCAAGTTTCACTTTGAAGATCCACTTAAGAGCGATAATCATTACACTATCTGGAGGAGGCACTAATTCCCATACTTCAAGTCGATCAAACTCATGAATTTCTTCTTGCATTACAGTAAACCAGCAGTCTTTAGATAAAGCATCTTTGAAATCTTTGGGTTCAACTTTGGATAGTACATAATTAAAGAAGCACCACAATGCATCGGTGGCAAGTTGCTTGCGTGTGGATACCGGACGAGAAGGATTTCCAATGATGTTGTCAATTGGATAATCATTGGTCCATTTCCTGAGATGTTCATGTGGTTAAGGGTAGGGAACTGATGTTGTTGT
Organism: Artemisia tridentata subsp. tridentata; assembly: GCA_021014915.2. Taxonomy (NCBI): domain Eukaryota; kingdom Viridiplantae; phylum Streptophyta; class Magnoliopsida; order Asterales; family Asteraceae; genus Artemisia; species Artemisia tridentata. The sequence continues at coordinate 342,431,566 of CP139507.1, read as the reverse complement.
GTTAGGATCCCCTGAAGAAGATGTCTCAGTAGAAGATTTAATAGTAAATATATTCTCGAATATAGCATCATCAGCAGGAGCAAAATGATTTACTTCAAAAGAATGGTCAACTGCAGAACCTTGTTGTACCGAAGGAGATTGAATATTCGATGATGATGGTGAGTGACTAGCAGATGGTGCTTCTTGACTAATTGAGACAGATACAGATGGACCATCTGAGTTGTGTGGAATTGGAGCATCAGCAACTGGAGGTACAGGTGAAGCTTCTGTTGTAGTATCAATATTTGATGGCGCAAAGTATTCATCAAACATCGGATCAAACAAATTCTTCAACTCATCACTCATAGGGGGTACATAAGGAACTGCAGGAGTGGGATGTTGTACAAGACCTGAACTAATTGGTCCAGGACACAAAAGATTAGGTGCGGGTCTAGAACTTGTGTGTCCAGGAGCCGTTTGCTCAGTCAGCTCATCGAATGTCACGTGAATGGTTTCCATGATTTGTCGGGTTCGTTTGTTGTAGATTCGGTATCCCTTGCGATCTGGTGCATATCCAACGAAGAATCCTACGTCTGCTTTAGCCTTTAGTTTTCCTAGATCCTGACTGTCGTTTGTTAGGTAGCATAGAGCACCGAACACCCATAGAAAGGAAAGATCTGGTTTCTTGCCATGTATTAGCTCATAGGGAGTTTTGTTGTGAAGAGTATGTATCAAGGATTGGTTTTGGGTGTAACACGCTGTGGCAATTGCTTCTGCCCAAAGAAACATCGGTGCCTTGGAAAATATCAGCATGGTTCGTGCAGCTTCCACAAGAGTACGATTTTGTCTTTCAACAACGTCGTTCTGCTAAGGAGTATGTGGAACACTTTTCTGGTGATTTATGCCAATACTTTCATAAATTTGAATGAGTTGTTTGTTGACAAACTCAGTTCCATTGTCTTTACGGATGATTCTGACAGTTTTGTTGAGTCTCACTTGTAGTTGTTTGATAAGTTTGATGATAACCTCTGGAGTCTCGTCCTTGGTTCTCAAAAACTTCACCCATGTAAACCGAGAGTAGTCGTCGACCACCACAATAATATATCTCTTCCAATTTATACTCTGCACTCTCATTGGTCCGTACAGATCCATGTGAAGGGTGTGAAGAACTTCCATGATTGTAACACCCCAACTCGAAAAGGGTTAAGGTATCACATTCATGGTGTCAAACAGAACATACAAAAGCAGAAGACTTTAATGATACAATTAAATTCAAAGGTTACAAATGAAATATAAGGTAAATGAAATACAAGGGTTACAACAAAGGTACAATAAGTCTAGTAATGAAAATCTCCAAGTCAATTCTAATCCAAGGTAGCTATCCAAGGTGTAGTCCTCTAAGAGCTCTTATGAACTCTTCACTCATTTCCCAGCTTCCCTCTAAAACCTACCGCGGTGAAAAGAAATGCGGCTGAGCTTAAAAAGCCCAGGGAACGGATATATGATAATAGAAAACATAAATATAAATGTGAACTTCAAATGAAGTACGATGGGGAAACATAGTAGGCATAATGTAATGTAAGAGAAAGCATAGTGTATAGGTTAAGTAATAGGAATCTATGCAGTCGCCTGCATAAACAGAATCATAATACCATTGGCTCAAACATAACATTGTCTTCACTTCTCATAAATCAAAAGAGGGGAGACCTCTTAAATAATATAAATGGAGTAGCGACCTACCATGTGCGTATAGAGTGTATTGCACATAATCACCATACACCAGATACAAAACATATACAGCATATGTAACAGATAGAGATCCAGATCTAGGATGCATCCATACGCCCCTGCAAAAATTAATAATCATCGTGGCCATACATATAATATAATAAAAGGGACATGATGGGTCATCAATCTCCCACCCTAGAGTCATGCCATTGGTGCATCAATGACATGGTCATGGAACCCCCATGACTAGTGATATAGATACAGAATACATAATAAGAGCCATTATAATCACATCAAGGGTTTATAGCAAAGGTTTATGTCCAAAAGTTCATAGCGAGGTTCATATCAAAGGTTCATAATGAAAGTTTTATAACTATGGTTCATATCAAAGGTTGTAAGTCACAAAGGAAACCTTAAAGATAAGGTCAGAATATCCGTACCTTATGCAAAAGACAATGAATGAAATAACCAAGAAGCACACGGAACAGAAGCTACTTACCTTATGCACTCTTCACGGAACCTATACGAATTAATAATTCACGTGTGACTTATAAGCTTGTTTTAATCAGATTATATAATTTTGGTTTCATTCTAATTTTAGAAACTTTCCATTTTTAGCAACTTTCCATATTTAGTAAGTTTCCATATTTAGCAACCTTCCAGATTAAGTAACTTTCCGTAACTTGTAACTTTCCATAATTAGTAACTTTAGGGTTGTATCCATTAATTAGTCAAACTTAGGGGTTTACAATTGATAATAGGTTGTCTTAAAGATTTAATACAACAAATATCGTAGTTTATGGTTTAAAATGTAAATAGTCTAAAAATTAGGGTTTAAAGTGTAATTTAGTTTCATAGTGACCAACTTAGGATTTATTAGATTTTAGAATGCCATTTACCCACTTCGGACTAAAATACATTTGAAGTTTTCATCATCCTCGAACACGACCTATCAAATACAGAACTCTCGACATACATGCACACTCATCTCAACTCGACACACTCACTCTTGTACCCTCTATACTCAGCTTAATAACATGTTCTATACACCTCTAGACCACCCAATGAGACCAAAAATAACTTCGAAACCCTACTGATTTACTCACATAATTTATGATTTAACTCTCATGCAATCCATGCTTTACAACCCTTACATGTGAAATACATATATGAATAAAACACCACACCCGATCCCATGCATGCAATCCATTCTCGCATGACCTACACATTTTAACGACACATAGACTACCTGAAAACACATGTACACATGCCATTAATATGTACGAATAATAGCCTGATTTCTTTTACAATATATATAACAGTAAAACTTTGTCTTCAATCAAGGTTTAAACATATTATGTTAATCGTGTAAGTGTATGAAGATGGTTCATAAAATATATACCTCGGCTGCTTAACATGAACAGACCAAAAAGGAAGCAAAACCGAACTCGAGATCAAACACGAACACGAGTACAAACCCCAGCATGAATACGAGCAGTAGGACTTAATCAAACTCGGACATTATCGATACTCGAGCCGACGCGTACAAGGAAAGACAACCCAAAATGACCAGCCTCACTAACGTACAGGCGAACCCACACATTGCCCCATCATTTACCAAATCATTACCTCACCTATGCCATTTTAAAAACAGTTTGTACCTGAGATTTTTACCGCATTCGATCTACCAAAACCTATATGCAAACCCACCAAAACTCACTCACAAAATACACCACTTTACTATTTACTCACAACCGTAAATTAATGAAACACACATAGGTACGTATTCACATAAGTCACACCCTATCCAGCCCCTCTTCACATCGGTGACCATGCATGCTGATGAAGTGAAAAGTGTACCGCTTTTAGGGGGTCATTTAAGCCCTAAATCGTATTTATTTGATCAAATATTGCCCTAAATCATTCCTTTTGTCATTTTAGGTACTTTGGAGAAGAAATCTGGAAAAGGAAGCATTTTGGACATTTTTGGTGCATAAAAGTGAAGAAAACGACAAAGTCTCAAAATCGGCTGGAAAAGTACCTGTGACGGCGTCAAGCACCATTGTGACGCCGTCAACCCTTGACGCGCCAGAGAGGATTTTGGATGATTAAAAGGGGACGGCGTCAAGAAGGCCATCAAGAAACCCTAACCGCGGCGAGGTGACGGCGTCAGCTCTATAACACGACGCCGTCAGATCTGATTTTCTATATATATTCTCATAATTTTTAGTCATTAGGGTGCAACTTTGTGAGGAGAAACCCTAAGACGATTTTTCTGCTACTTTTAAGGGTTTTATACCCTTGGATCTCCCATGTTCAATTGAAGATAAGTAATCAATTAATCATTAAATATGTCTATGTGTTGTTTGATTATATCTTGTTCTTGTCTTTTATTTAACATGCTAGGCTAGATTTATCTTGTGTTTGCTTAAATCTAATGAAACCTAACTATTGATTATTGGTTGTTGGTGTGTTATTAATTGTATTGGATGATTGTTTATCGATGTTAGGCTTAAGAAAATTGGCTAACTTCTGATGCGTGGGTTTTGCAACCTTACAACAGGTTTTACCTCTCGAGGGATCTCAAGAGGCTTACAACCCCACCAGGCAGTGTACCTGACCGATGTAGTATAGTGTAGTGGTAAGTACGGGGGATTGATCGTTCTCCACAGGGAATAGTGTTCGTTAGGTGTGAAAGGCTACTCTAATTAGGTCTAAGGGTTGAGGAAGATTCTTTTATGTTTTTTATAATTTTATAAAAGCAAGTAAAATCTCGGGTTTTGAAGGAGTGGGCGGAATTAGTTGCTAGTCAACTAACCCAAATTACTACAAATGCAAATAAAATAAAATAACAAAAATGAAAAGTGGTGAGAAACTTATGTGTAGAGAAATGTGTTTACTTAGATTTCCTTACTCCCTAACTATCTTTTACCGGTTAATTAGTGTGTATTAGTCGCGTGGATGACGGGTGTATTCCTTAATACCATTCGTGGGGTGGCGTACTTACTTCCCCAAACTCTACAAGCTCCTACTTCACTCCTATGTCGAGCCGGCTAGGAAGCTCCTAACATGGGATCACTAGAATTCGCTTGTGCATTAAATACAACCATAAAAACCTTTAGTACGCGTTTGGTTCATGTTTCTTAAGACGTTCAAGCAAGTTACCGAATAGGAAGTTAGCCAGTTTTCTTAAGCCTAACATAGATAAACAATCATCCAATACAACTAATAACACACTAACAACCAATAATCAATAGCTAGGTTTCATTAGATCTAAGCAAACACAAGATAAAATTAGCCTAACATGTTAAACAAAAGACAAGCATAAGATAGAATCAAACAACACATAGACATATTGAATGATTAATTGATAACTTATCTTTCAATGAAACATGGAAGATCTCAGGGCAAAAAGCCCTGAAAAAGTAGCTAAAATCGTCTTAGGGTTTTATCCCAAAATTCCACACACTAAGCTCTCTCCTAATGACAAAAAATTAGAAAACTATATATAGACTTTGACATCTGACGGCGTCACCTTATGCATTGTGACGCCGTCACCTCGCCGCTTTTAGGGTTCCCGGATGACCATCTTGACGCCGTCCCTCTTTAGCTCTTCAAAAATCCATTCTGGCTTATCAAGGCTTGACGCCGTCGGACCTATAACGTGACGCCGTCCCCTCATGATTTAAGCCGTGACGCCCTTGATTTAGTTAAAGCGTGACGCCGTCAGAATTCTCATGCAAACTCACTGGCCCGTCATGAGTAAATTTCACATCCAACTTTTCTTGCCAAGGCATGACGCCGTCTGGAGTTAATGTTGACGCCGTCAAAGGTGACTTTCAGCACAATTTTGAGACTTTGCCGTTTTCTTCACTTTTATGCTCCAAAAACGTCCAAAATGCCTCCTTTTCCAGATTTCTCCTCAAAAGTACCTAAAATGACAAAAGGAACGATTTAGGGCAATATTTGATCAAATAAATACGATTTCGGGCTTAAATGACCCCTTAAAAGCGGTACACTTTTCGCCTCATCAAATACCCTTACACTTGAGATTTGCTTGTCCTCAAGCAAATGCGCTTTTATTCTAATCAAAATACAAGTTAGGGGTCATTTAATGCAAACATAAAAGTAATTACAACAAATAATCGTTCCACTTCAATCATAATAAGCACGGAGATTATATACTAGCACCTCACAAGTAGTGTTTAGATACTCACATCTCTCAAGTGTCATCAAAATAAATCTCATAAATGAAAACGGAAAATATCTCTCACTACCTGTCATAGCAAATAGATTACCATAGGCTTGGGAAAGGATCGAAAACCTCCTCCACTAGGCGTAAGCACCTAAGATAAACTATCAAAGAGGGCTTTTAAATGGGTTATAACGTTAGGTGTAGGGAAAAGGAAAACACGGTTTTGTTGGATACGGGATATTTTACTGGTGGCGAGTTAAAGATCTTGATCAATTACATGTACTATACAATGTTGCTAAGCCAAGACTAGACTCGATCTTAAGCTAGAAACAAAATAACATAAACATAAAATAAACATAAAATAAAACGGGATGGTAGTCCGTATGTTTTTTCTATTTTTCTTTTTTTTTTTTTTTTTTTTTTTTTTTTTTTTTTTTTTTTTTGCATACACTTTTACCCTACCATCCAAAATAATACATCATAGGGGCGTTGCATCCCCTTACACTTGAACTTTTACATAACTTTACAAATAACTATTCTAATGACTCGAATTAAGATAATTGAAAAACTTGGAGTACTTTTAAAACATTTAGCACATATGGGGGTAATAAATGATGTTCTTCCCCATTACTCCATTACACTAGTACTTTACCCATGAGTCCCAATCGTCCCAAAACAATATGTACAAGGATATGACTCGACTTAGCAACCATGTAATCAATTAGATAATTAACTTGGGTTTAAACAAATGTTGTAACAATAATGCACTAAAAATGAGTGCATACAAGGTAGGCTAAGGCGATTTGGGTGTACATTTAAGTGGGGTGTAAACAAATTCTTCCTTTAAGTAAAATGCTTAAAGGTCGAAACGAAAAGATAGGCTCTGAGGGGTGTACTAGGGTATCGTGTACTAAAAATGAGTACAACGCAAAGGGTGTGGGAGAATTACTTGACCAATGTAGCCAAAGTAATTATAACAAAAACACAGGTGTAAAACAATGGGTTAATCCTAATGCCTCTTATCATGTAGTAAATCTAACTACACGAATGTAGTCTCACTTGTGGCCTTGGAATGGTCCTAACGCAAGTTCTAGAATCTAAGTGCTACCGGTACACACATCATAGCATAAATGCTTTTCCTACCAATTCTAGGGGCGAACCTCACATATTTGGGGGTGGAAAATTTTTTAGTGGTACGGCTTTTGTGCTAGTCATATAACTCCTATCCGTGAGACGCTCATTAAGATCAAAGTTTCACTCCTATATGTTGTAAAAAATTTTAAATTTGGCACTAAAATTACCTTAACAAGTATTTCTCTCAGTTTTATTACACATCTACCATCAAACAAACAAAAATCAAGCGCAATTGTATTCTCAAAAATCGTACTTTTACCCTCCCCTTACACTTAAGATGAACATTGTCCCCAATGTTCAAATAACAAGATGTAAAAGCATAAAGTAAAAGAATGAAATCAAATACTCCCCTGATTCGCTTGTTGGATAATGAAATTACACGGTTAAATCTTCCTCCAAAGAGAATGTTGAAGCTCCATGACTAATGCATCGCCATAAGCTTGATTCAAAACATTTCCTTGTCCAAAATAACCTGTTGAACCTGAGAAAACAAACACGAAAACCTGCATAACATCGGCGGGATAAAATCTATATATAAGGATATAATGCTTGTGGAATGATAATTTTGCAGATTCCTGGAGATTATAAGTTGGAGATTTTAATAAAAACTTTTTATGAAAACAAAATTTTCAAAAATTTCTGGAAATTAAATCTGACGCCGTCAGGTTATAACCCCTGACGCCGTCAGAAATGACCTGACAAAAATTCTCGTTTTAAGTTTCCGGAAAATTTCTGGAAAAACCTTTACCTTACTTCCTGGAAATCCTGCAAAACATCATTATGACTCGATACAAGCATTTGACTCAAACAAATACGGATATGTATGTTAATTTATTATTATTACGATTCATGTTCATATGTGTTCTAATAAACCAATTTAGATTTCCCTTACACTTATCTTTTGCAAAATACCTTTATATGTAGTTAAGACGAAGTTAAAAACAACATAAAGCATTTTCACAATTTTAGTCTTGAACATGAATCAATAAGAATAAAAATTAAACACACATACGGAAACAAATAAAACAAGCACACAAACAAATGAACACACAAAGCAAATAAAATAAATAAAGATTGGGTTGCCTCCCAAGAAGCGCTTTTCTTTATTAACGAGTCTTGTAGCTAGACTCAAAGTCACGTACATTACGTAATTCCATCATTCATAATGACGTATCCCTGATAGATATGATCCTTGTTATCAGGGTGGTGGTGTCTCAGTCGCTCGACATTCGCGGTCACTTCACCTCCTCCTTTGCTGGTCAAGCTTACTATCCCATCTTGGTGTAAACTTTTAATTATGAACGGTCCGTACCACCAGGGACTTGGTTCATTAGTAGGTGCTTCAGTTTCTGAATGCCTTAGGAGCACTAAGTCCCCTTTTGTAAATTCAACGGGGTTATTGGTTTGCTCCTCAGCCTCAATGTAATCGTAATTTCCACCTTTACATTCTCTAATCTCATTTTCCATATAACTCTTAATCCTCGCCTCCCATGCAAGAATTTTCTCTCGAACATTACCACGGATTATATTGGGGTTAGCCTCCATCTTCTTCTGCAGAGCAACATCTCGTATATGTCGTGGGATCGTTGGGAAGTTTATTGTTTTCTTCCCCTTCTTCATTTGGATGGTGCTATTTTCGTAATTGATTTGTGCTCTAGTGGTAGCGAGAAAGGGTGCCCCAAGGATTATTGGCATATTCATATCATTTCTCTCAATGATCATGAAGTCGACCGGATACAGAAATCCGGCAACGTTGACCAATACATCTTCTGCAATTCCTAACGGGTACTCATAAGAATGTTTCGCAAAGGAGAGTTTAGTATGGGTGATGGATGGCAACTCATCGGTTAACTGGACATAAATGGATAAAGGCATCAAATTTACGTCGGAACCTTGGTCAGCTATCGCATCCAGATACTTATGTTTTCCAATGCTGCATGGTATTTCAAAGACCCCGTAGAATTTCTGCTTTTCCACTAACTTTTGTCCTATGAGGCATTCATACAATTGCCCACCGGGTAATGTGTCAGATTTATCATCCGGTTCCACCTTCTTGAACTCCTTGTTGGGTAGATGAGTACGTCGATAGTTTCTCACCCAATCGTTTATGGTCTCCTTGTTTATTTCGTGCTTCAAATAATGCTTCACTTGTTGTGACACTGGCGGTTCAACCAATTGGCGCTCCTCAGAGGGCGCCTCCTCTCCCTTGTCGGAATCGCATTTGTAAGCATTGGTGTTTCCCTTATTAAGTGGGATGAGGTCAATTTTGTTAACTTCCATAGTTATGGATTTCCCTCTTCCATCATTTCCGCCCTCTTGGACGACGGAGGTGGCCTTGACAAATTCAGTGTTAGGAACATCAGCGTCATTCCTCACCAACACTTTTTCAGGGGCTTTAGTATTTGTGTATTCCTTCAAAAGATTCATCATCTCCGCCATTTTCTCTTCCATTTCCTCCTTTTGTTTGTAGACGGCTTCCTCAAATTTAGCCAACCGTTCGGAGTGTTTCGACATGTACTCTCTCATTCGAGCTTCGAATGTTGGACTGAGTTCCTGAGGTGGTGAGTTGGGTGGAGCGTGCTTATGGAAGGGTTTAGTATTTTCCCTACGGGGTGATTCGGACAATGGTATTTGCTTAACGCTTAAGACTGAGTTAATTGTTGCTTTTTGTGGACTTAAGGGTTTCTTTTGCTTTTCCATAAGATATGCAACCCTTTTCTCAAGTTCACTAACGCTTTCCTCAGTGATTTGATTGGCTGTATCGGGCGAAGAATATGTCATGACTGCCGAGCGCACGTCGTGGGAGACTTGCCACAGTTCATCATCGTCGGATGCAAGCTCATCAATGATCTCCCATGATTCCTCGGCGCTTTTGTCGCGCAATCTGCCCCCGGCGGCTCGATCGATGGCACGCTTGGTGTGGTAATCAACATGGTCATAGAAGATTTGGATTTGAAGCCATAGATTTATGCCATGATGAGGGACTTTTTGAAGTAAGTCCTTGAATCGAATCCATGCCCCGTAGAGGGTTTCGCCTCGACGTTGTTCAAACATCAAGATATCCTTCCTTAGCTTGGTAGTTCTCCCCGGTGGGAAAAACTGAGCAAGGAAACGAGTGGTGAGATCGTCCCAAGAGGTGATGGATCCTGCGGGTTGACGTTCTAGCCACTGACTAGCTTGGTCCCGCAGAGAGAATTGGAAGAGACGCAATCGGGTCGTCTCTCGAGTGGCAACATCAAGGTCTATAGAATCAACGATTTTAAGAAAGTCCTTGAGATGTTGATTAGGATCTTCAGAACGAAGTCCATGGAATGCGCATCCGCTTTGCACCAACCGGATGGTGTCGGATCGCAAGGGTGTGATATTGGCTCCTTGAGTGAGCTCAATGGTATTTCGATAGCCATGGTGGCTAGGACGGGAATACTCTCCTAAAGTACGGGCTCTAGGAGGTGGTGGTGGTTGTTGTGGTGGTGGGTTGTGTGGGTTAAGGATATTACCATCTTCCATGATGTCGGACGGTAATGGTTACGAACAAAGACACGAAGAAAATAGATAGACTAAAGAAAACCTAGAAAAAGAAAATAAAAATCTCACTAGAAAGGAATCTAGTGAGTAGACCTAATAGAAATAAAAATTCAACCTAAACAATAACTATTCCCCGGCAACGGCGCCAAAAACTTGATGCGTGGGTTTTGCAACCTTACAACAGGTTTTACCTCTCGAGGGATCTCAAGAGGCTTACAACCCCACCAGGCAGTGTACCTGACCGATGTAGTATAGTGTAGTGGTAAGTACGGGGGATTGATCGTTCTCCACAGGGAATAGTGTTCGTTAGGTGTGAAAGGCTACTCTAATTAGGTCTAAGGGTTGAGGAAGATTCTTTTTATGTTTTTTATAATTTTATAAAAGCAAGTAAAATCTCGGGTTTTGAAGGAGTGGGCGGAATTAGTTGCTAGTCAACTAACCCAAATTACTACAAATGCAAATAAAATAAAATAACAAAAATGAAAAGTGGTGAGAAACTTATGTGTAGAGAAATGTGTTTACTTAGATTTCCTTACTCCCTAACTATCTTTTACCGGTTAATTAGTGTGTATTAGTCGCGTGGATGACGGGTGTATTCCTTAATACCATTCGTGGGGTGGCGTACTTACTTCCCCAAACTCTACAAGCTCCTACTTCACTCCTATGTCGAGCCGGCTAGGAAGCTCCTAACATGGGATCACTAGAATTCGCTTGTGCATTAAATACAACCATAAAAACCTTTAGTACGCGTTTGGTTCATGTTTCTTAAGACGTTCAAGCAAGTTACCGAATAGGAAGTTAGCCAGTTTTCTTAAGCCTAACATAGATAAACAATCATCCAATACAACTAATAACACACTAACAACCAATAATCAATAGCTAGGTTTCATTAGATCTAAGCAAACACAAGATAAAATTAGCCTAACATGTTAAACAAAAGACAAGCATAAGATAGAATCAAACAACACATAGACATATTGAATGATTAATTGATAACTTATCTTTCAATGAAACATGGAAGATCTCAGGGCAAAAAGCCCTGAAAAAGTAGCTAAAATCGTCTTAGGGTTTTATCCCAAAATTCCACACACTAAGCTCTCTCCTAATGACAAAAAATTAGAAAACTATATATAGACTTTGACATCTGACGGCGTCACCTTATGCATTGTGACGCCGTCACCTCGCCGCTTTTAGGGTTCCCGGATGACCATCTTGACGCCGTCCCTCTTTAGCTCTTCAAAAATCCATTCTGGCTTATCAAGGCTTGACGCCGTCGGACCTATAACGTGACGCCGTCCCCTCATGATTTAAGCCGTGACGCCCTTGATTTAGTTAAAGCGTGACGCCGTCAGAATTCTCATGCAAACTCACTGGCCCGTCATGAGTAAATTTCACATCCAACTTTTCTTGGCAAGGCATGACGCCGTCTGGAGTTAATGTTGACGCCGTCAAAGGTGACTTTCAGCACAATTTTGAGACTTTGCCGTTTTCTTCACTTTTATGCTCCAAAAACGTCCAAAATGCCTCCTTTTCCAGATTTCTCCTCAAAAGTACCTAAAATGACAAAAGGAACGATTTAGGGCAATATTTGATCAAATAAATACGATTTCGGGCTTAAATGACCCCTTAAAAGCGGTACACTTTTCGCCTCATCAACTTCCTATACGGTAACTTGCTTGAACGTCTTAAGAAACATGAACCAATGCGTACTAAGGTTTTTATGGTTGTATTTAATGCATGAGGGAATTCTAGTGATCCCATGTTAGGAGCTTCTTAGCCGGCTCGACATAGGAGTGAAGTAGGAGCTTATAGAGTTGGGGAAGTACGTACGCCACCCCACGATTGGTATTAAGGAATACACCCGTCATCCACGCAATTAATACACACTAATCAACCGGTAAAAGATAGTTAGGGAGTAAGGAAATCTAAGTAAACACATTTCTCTCCATATAAGTTCCACAACCTTTTTATTTTCAGTTATTTTATTTTATTTGCAATTGTAGTTATTTGGGTTAGTTGACTAGCAACTAATTCCGCCCACTCCTTCAAACCCGAGATTTTACTTGCTTTTATAAAAATATAAAAAAATACAAAAAGAATCTTCCCTCACCCTTAGACCTATTAGAGTAGTTTTTTCAATCCTAACGACACTATTCCCCTAGAGAATGATCAATCCCCCGGTACTTGCCACTACACTATACTAAATCGGTCAGGTACACTGCCTGGTGGGGATTGCAAGCCTCTTGAGATCCCTCGAGAGGTAAAACCTGTTGTAAGGTCGCAAAACCACGCATCAAGTTTTTGGCGCCGCTGCCGGGGAATAGTTATTGTTTAGGTTGAATTTTTATTTTATTAGGTCTACTCACTAGATTCCTTTCTAGTGAGATTTTTATTTTATTTTTATAGGTTTTCTTTAGTCTATCTATTTTTCTTTGTGTATTTGTTCGTAATTTCCATTGACTCTTCCGTTCACCATTATGGAGAACGCGAATCCACCATACTACCAACCACGTAATTCATCCACTCCATATGACATCTTGATGTTTAAACAACATAAAGATGAACCTCTCTATGATGCATGGACTCGTTTTAAATATTTACTCCAAAAAGTCCCTCATCATAACTTCGATTTATGGTCCCTAACTCAAATCTTTTACGATCGTGTCGACCGACATGCCCAAAGAGACATTTACTATTTTGCCGGCATGGATCTTAGGAAATTAAGTGCTGAAGAAGCATGGGAAGCTATTGAGAATTGTGCCCAATATTATTATATAGTAGACAACCCAACAAACATTAATACAAGTCAATTGACCACAAATTTCAAGGATCATGAAACAAGTTTGTTTGGGGATGAGGGCAGAGTTGAGCCACCTAGCTGCATGTCATGGTTAGGCACTACCATAATACAGGGTGAACACTTAGGTGATCTTGATGTGATGGAGGATCTAGCCGAGCATGATCACATTGATCAAAAAGACCTAAGTTTTATGATCGATGACGATGAATCTCAAGAAACACATGATGAATCTTTTGGGCAATTTGAATATAGCAGTCAGAATATTGAGGATGATCCTTATGATTCGGATATAGAAGTTGAGATGCCTAGAGAAGCACTTGAGATATTAGGGAAAATGTTAGGTTTAAATTCTACCAAAACCCATGATGAGGATATAGGTGATCTTGACACAAGGAATGATGAGGTTAGTAACATAAGCCCGCTAAGTACCTCACAAGTCCTACCATCATTTGAGGCACACACACCGCCCGTGATTTACCCGGAAGAAGTAGAAGAGACTTTAGGAATCCCGATGGAGGTAGAACCTTTGAACCAAACACAACTAGAGGATATAGGTTTGAATGCTTATAGTGATCACAACCTTACTCTTAGTTCTAGGGGATTTCCTATTTTTGATGAACCGGAGCCTCAACCAAAACCGTTACCTAATCTTCCATCTTTAGATGTGAATTTAGGAATTAAAAAAGTCCCGATCCACCCATCAAACCATGTAGTCCGGGTAATGTTAAGATTAAGGTAGTAGACTCTAGGCCATGTGGAGTGGAAGCTAATATAGGAGTGAACCATGACCTTACATACTTACATCACCCATTCATGATTGATCACAAGAAACATTATGGGTTTAAACCGGGTTTATTAGGTCAAGATGGATTCCCAACTAGGAATCTCTCGAAGTTGATAGAAGATGATCCCTTTTTAGGAGAAAACTTTAATTCACCCATTGACCAAAGTGAACTAGGTAAGGTTATGATGAAAGGAGCACACCCCTTTGAGTATATAATTCATCCACCACTCTTTCCTCACGCGGCATACTTCCACCAAGATGGTATGTATCGCTACTATCACCCGCACTTAATCCTAAGTGTAGGAAAAACTTCTCCTTTATCCGTTAAATAAGGGTAGAGTCAGGCTCGTGACTCGAGCAAAAACAAGCGCTTCTTGGGAGGCAATCCAAGCTTTATTTGCTTTGTATGTTTATTTATTTGTTTGTTTGATTTTATTTGCTTCCGTATGTATGTTTAATTTTTATTATTATTGATTCATGTTCGAAACTAAATTGTGAAAATGCTTTATCTTGTTTTTAACTTCGTCTTAACTACATATAAAGGTATTTTGCAAAAGATAAGTGTAAGGGAAATCCAAATCGGTTTATTAGAACAAATGAACATGAATCATAACAATATTAAATTAACATACATATTAGTAATTGTTTGAGTCAAATGCTTGTATCGAGTCATAATGATATTTTGCAGGATTTCCAGGAAATAAGGATTGAGTTTTTCCAGAAATTTTCCAGAAACTTAACATGAAAAATCTGTCAGATCACTTCTGACGGCGTCAGACCCCAGTCTGACGGCGTCAGGAACAGTTTTCTGGAATTTTTTTTGAAAGTTTTGTTTTTTTTCCGGAATCATAAAATGCTTTATTAAATCTCTAACTTATAAACTCCAGGAATCTGCAAAATAATCATTCCACAAGCATTATATCCTTATACAGATTTATCCCGCCGATGTTATGCAGGTTTTCATGTTTGTTTTCTCAGGTTTAACAGGTTATTTTGGACAAGGAGATGTATGTGGAATCTAGCTTTTGGCGCTGCTTTAATCTTGAAGCTTCAACATTACCTTGGAAGAAGATCTAACCATGTTACCTCTTTATCCATCGAGCGAATCAGGGGAGTATTTGATTTCATTTTTTTGCCTTATTTACTTTTACATCTTGTTATTTGAACATTGGGGACAATGTTCATCTTAAGTGTAAGGGGGGTAAAGTACGATACCTTAGAGAATGCTATTACGCTTGATTTTTCGTTTGTTTAATGGTAGATGTGTAATAAAACTGAGAGAAATACCTGTTAAGGCAATTTTAGTGCCAAATTTAAATTTTTTTATAACATATAGGAGTGAAACTTTGGTCTTAATGAGCGTCTCACGGATAGGAGTTATATGACTAGCACAAAACCGTACCACTAAAAAAAAATTTCCACCCCCAAATATGTGAGGTTCGCCCCTAGAATTGGTATGAAAAGCATTTATGCTATGATGTGTGTACCGGTAGCACTTAGATTCTAGAACTTGCGTTAGGACCATTCCAAGGCCACAAGTGAGACTACATTTGTGTAGTTAGATTTACTACATGATAAGAGGCATTAGGATTAACCCATTGTTTTACACCTGTGTTTTTGTTATAATTACATTGGCTACATTGGTCAAGTAATTCTCCCACACCCTTTGCGTTGTACTCATTTTTAGTACACGATACCCCTAGTACACCCCTCAGAGCCTATCTTTTCGTTTCTAACTTTAAGCATTTTACTTAAAGTAAGAATTTGTTTACACCCCACTTAAATGTACACCCAAATCGCCTTAGCCTACCTTGTATGCACTCATTTTTAGTGCATTATTGTGACAACATTTGTTTAAACCCCAAGTTAATTATCTAATTGATTACATGGTTGCTAAGTCGAGTCATATCCTTGTACATATTGTTTTGGGACGATTGGGACTCATGGGTAAAGTACTAGTGTAATGAAGTAATGGGGAAGAACAATATTATTACCCCCATATGTGCTAAATATTTTAAAAGTACTCCAAGTGTTTCGATTATCTTAATTCGAGTCATTAGAATAGTTAATTGTAAAGTTATGTAAAAGTTCAAGTGTAAGGGGGATACAACCCCCCCTACGATGTATTATTTTGGATGGTAGGGCAAGAGTGTATGCAAAAAAAAAAAAAAAAAAAAAAAAAAAAAAAAGTAGAAAAAAGTAGAAAAAAATATACGGACTACCATCCCGTTTCATTTTATGTTTATTTTATCTTTTTGTTATTTTTTTCATTAGCTTAAGTCGAGTCTAGTCTTGGCTTAGCAACGCCATATTGTACATGTAATTAATCAAGATCTTTAACTCGCCACCAGTAAAATATCCTTTATCCAACAAAACCGTGTTTATCATATCCCTACACCTAACGTTATAACCCGTTTAAAAGCCCTCTTTGATAGTTTATCTTAGGTACTTACGCCTAGTGGAGGAGGTTTTTGATTCTTTCCCAAGCCTATGGTAATCTATTTGCTATGACAGGTAGGGAGAAATATTATTCATTTTCATTTATGAGATATACTTTTATGACACCTGAGAGATGTGAGTATCTAAACACTACTTGTGAGGTGCTAGTCTGTAATCTCCGTGCTTATTATGATTAAAGTGGAACGACTATTTGTTGTAATTACTTTTATATTAGTGTTAAATGACCCCTAACTTGTATTTTGATTAGAATAAAAGCGCATTTGCTTGAGGACAAGCAAATCTCAATTGTAAGGGTATTTGATGAAGCGAAAAGTGTACCGCTTTTAGGCGGTCATTTAAGCCCTAAATCGTATTTATTTGATCAAATATTGCCCTAAATCGTTCCTTTTGTCATTTTAGGTACTTTGGAGAAGAAATCTGGAAAAGGAAGCATTTTGGACGTTTTTGGAACATAAAAGTGAAGAAAACGACAAAGTCTCAAAATCGGCTGGAAAAGTACCTGTGACGGCGTGAAGCACCATTGTGACGCCGTCAACCCTTGACGCGCCAGAGAGGATTTTGGATGATTAAAAGGGGACGGCGTCAAGAAGGCCATCAAGAAACCCTAACCGCGGCGAGGTGACGGCGTCAGCTCTATAACATGACGCCGTCAGATCTGATTTTCTATATATATTCTCATAATTTTTAGTCATTAGGGTGCAACTTTGTGAGGAGAAACCCAAAGACGATTTTTCTGCTACTTTTAAGGGTTTTATACCCTTGGATCTCCCATGTTCAATTGAAGATAAGTAAGTAATTAATCATTCAATATGTCTATGTGTTGTTTGATTATATCTTGTTCTTGTCTTTTATTTAACATGCTAGGCTAGATTTATCTTGTGTTTGCTTATATCTAATGAAACCTAACTATTGATTATTGGTTGTTGGTGTGTTATTAATTGTATTGGATGATTGTTTATCGATGTTAGGCTTAAGAAAACTGGCTAACCTCCTATACGGTAACTTGCTTGAACGTCTTAAGAAACATGAACCAATGCGTACTAAGGTTTTTATGGTTGTATTTAATGCATGAGCGAATTCTAGTGATCCCATGTTAGGAGCTTCTTAGCCGGCTCGACATAGGAGTGAAGTAGGAGCTTATAGAGTTGGGGAAGTACGTACGCCACCCCACGATTGGTATTAAGGAATACACCCGTCATCCACGCAATTAATACACACTAATCAACCGGTAAAAGATAGTTAGGGAGTAAGGAAATCTAAGTAAACACATTTCTCTCCATATAAGTTCCACAACCTTTTTATTTTCAGTTATTTTATTTTATTTGCAATTGTAGTTATTTGGGTTAGTTGACTAGCAACTAATTCCGCCCACTCCTTCAAACCCGAGATTTTACTTGCTTTTATAAAAATATAAAAAAATACAAAAAGAATCTTCCCTCACCCTTAGACCTATTAGAGTAGTTTTTCAATCCTAACGACACTATTCCCCTAGAGAACGATCAATCTCCTGGTACTTGCCACTACACTATACTACATCAGTCAGGTACACTTCCTGGTGGGGATTGCAAGCCTCTTGAGATCCCTCGAGAGGTAAAACCTGTTGTAAGGTCGCAAAACCACGCATCACATGCGCCATCATAATTATTTAGGTTGGTTACCAGTTTTAATACCTATTTTTATATCTTGTAATATGCATCCTATACATGTTCAAATGATCACATTATAGTCGTTTATATACAAACAATTTTCAAAATATCCTAAGTAGAAACAAGATCGACCTAAACGTTTCGTATATTCATGATTTTATGTAGCTTCTTCTAATGTCATTTGAATATTTTCATGTTCATTCGAATAGTTATATTTAACGAGTCAAAAGATTAAGTTATCATATATCATATGTATATAGCTATATATAAGTCTCATGCTCAGGTATGAAACGAAGGAGGATTGAAATACCTTAAGTCAGATCTAAAAGGGACGAACACGAAAAGCACCAGTACCACTAAACCCTATCGAGCCAACACCAAAACCACACTCGAGTCAACCCTCGATCAAAACATTAATAATCACCAACGCTCACTAATGCTTGCTTACCCAAGAAATAGTTGTGTACCTCTAGGCTGAATTTGAACGAGGACAAAAGAAAGAGTAAGAACAACTCCAACCCGAATATGCCCACAGCAACAAACCTTCGACCCTCTTGAACATGGAATTAAAATGATAGACTTGTGTGTGCTTGTTTAGGTAGGTTCGTATGATAGCAAGAGAGAAAGAAGAAAGAGCGTTTTATCAAAGAGATATGGATGAGCGTGGTAGGAAATAGGGTAAGTAGTAATTGGTTTATAATTGTTATTGATTTGCTATTAAATGTATTGGTTATTTGGGTTTAAATTTGTCTGTTATGAGGCGTGAACCAAGGCTGGAATTGAGGAGTTTATCTACTTACTATATGTGTGTGTCGACTTGTGATTTGGACCCAAGAAATCGTGTGAAACATGGGGCAAGATTAGGAAAGTCTTTAGTTAATTTACTTTAGGTTAAGCATTAATAATGTGCACATATTTATAACATATAGTTTTAATGTCATTACTTAATATTTAGACTTAGGTTAAAATTTATAATACTCTTGCATAATTGTGTGTTCTTATAAATTCAAAGTTAGAGGGGCAAAATGGGAATTTCAAAGAATGGAAATTTTAGGGTTTTACAACTCTTCCCCTCTAGAAGAAAATTTTGGTCCTCGAAATTTGAATAGACAGATCAGTTGGAAACCTATCGAATTACAGAAAGCACATGAATAATAAATACGCATAATTCTTCAGTTTCTCAAGTAGCCTCGTGTTCAGTATAATTCTTCTAAAGGGTTCTCATAACAGACATATCTTGTTCCTCATAATTCATAGTCTCAGAACTCTATCCAGAGTAGGTCATAATGAATCAAATTCAACGGAAATGAAACGTACATGTAGCAGATGGTAGACTTAACATATAGAACACATACGGACAGAAGACAGATTAGATAATAATGTCAAACTGTAGATAGCTCTACAATGAAGCTTATGATTCTTAAAGGATGTACCAAGGTCAACAAAATGCATGTCGAGAGTTCAAACTTATCAAGATGTCTAACGATGAAGGTAGAACGTTCGGACAGATAGAATGAACCTATGGTCTACTAATCGCGGACAATCTTCATTTAATGTCAGAAATCTAAAACTCCTCAGGCACAAATCGAGATATCCTATGATCACAATAAGTGAACATTATATGATGTAAGTAATATCACGTTGATCAGGCGTCATAATACTAGCATCATATAAATATGCCCTCATGATGCTCATACTCTATCTCGAGTTGTGAAAAAAAACAACCTATCAGCATCCTAATCGATCTTCTTCATTCTTAGGTGGTGTTAATCATCATCAATGGAACGAAATTAGGGAAACGGGAATCTCAGTCTTCGCAGGATCCATAGTAGTGCTATCTGTTGCAACTTATGAACACCAATCAAAATTTACTCTTACAGAATAAGGGGTCATTCTGACATAATACGGAAATGATCTTCATGTTCCTCTTTCTCCTCTGAACATACCACAACATCATACTATGACAAATTTGTCCAACTACTCACGAAAGACATGATTTCATTAGATCCATAAGAATAGTGGAAGTATTTGCCAATACAATTGACATCATTAAAACTCATAGTGATCACAACGAGTGCGAAAGGCAGTCTCAGGAATATGTTGCTTCATACATGTAACAGATGATAATCGGACCCTAAGTCAATCTCCATGGGATCTTCACATCCTACGGTTGATCAGATAAAACATCGATTTGGGGTAATGAATAACGGTTTCGCCAGTCAGAATTCCTGGAAAAAGAATCAATAAAACAATTGTTTAAGTCGTCAAAAGTGAGACGTATAGCATGACAGTCGTTAGCATTTTCATGCCCAGCTAACACATCCATACCAGAAAAATATCGAAATTATATATTTCCAAAGGAAAACACTCAGCCGAATGAATTTTATGATCAGAATGGAATGGTTAAATTCCTATACTTGTGGTTAATAACCATCTGCTCTCTCATAAGAAAAGAAATGGTTTATGTGAAATCCAAAATGTTAGAGGAAACTTAATATGCTCAACATAAGCAAAAGAATTCAAAGAATGTGTCAAACACATTATGGTTGTAAGAATTCTCAGAATGGTCGGAAAGGTATCAAACTGATTATCAAACGAATCGGAGATGAAGGTCGGAATCAGAAAGTGAACTTAAATGATGTAAGGTATATCCACGTAGTTCTCGAGGCATTCTAAACTTACTTGGTTACTAAACTTAGGTTGTGCATAGATTCTAATTTCTGAAAGAATGATTTTATAAGGTTTAACTAAAAGTAGAGGCACGATTCAGAGTGATGCGGAAGCAATACTACTCAGGAAAAAGTCCTGGTCTACCTAATCCTCACCGATCATAAATTAAGCTTCTACAAGGAGATCCTAAAGCAAGTTCTCAAAGGTTGTCTTATAAGCTCTTATAGTGGAAGCCTAAGGGTCCAAACTTCACAGGTCAGGGTTTTATGTACTACAAGTCGCAGCCTGGGCTCTGATACCATAATAGTAACACCCCCACCCGAAAAGGGTTAAGGTATCACATTCATGGTGTCAAACAGAACATACACAAGCGGAAGACTTTAATGATACAATTAAATTCAAAGGTTACAAATGAAATCTAAGGTAAATGAAATACAAGGGTTACAACAAAGGTACAATAAGTCTAGTAATGAAAATCTCCAAGTCAATTCTAATCCAAGGTGCAGTCCTCTAAGAGCTCTTATGCACTCTTCACTCATTTCCCAGCTTCCCTCTAAAACCTGCCGCGGTGAAAAGAAATGCGGCTGAGCTTAAAAAGCCCAGGGAACGGATATATGATAATAGAAAACATAAATATAAATGTGAAGTTCAAATGAAGTACGATGGGGAAACATAAGTAGGCATAATGTAATGTAAGGGAAAGCATAGTATATAGGTTAAGTAATAGGAATCTATGCAGTCGCCTGCATAAACAGAATCATAATACCATTGGCTCAAACATAACATTGTCTTCACTTCTCATAAATCAAAAGAGGGGAGACCTCTTAAGTAAAGTAGCGACCTCCCATGTGCGTATGGCGTGTATTGCACACAATCACCATACACCAGATACAAAACATATACAACATATGTAACAGATACAGATCCAGATCTACGATGGATCCGTACGCCCCTGCAGAAAATCATAATCATCGTGGCCATACATATAATATAATAAAAGGGATGTGATGGGTCATCAATCTCCAAGCCTAGAGTCATGCCATTGGTGCATCAATGACATGGTCATGGAACCCCCATGACTAGTGATATAGATACAGAATACATAATAAGAGCCATTATAATCACATCAAGTGTTTATAGCAAAGGTTCATGTCCAAAAGTTCATAGCGAGGTTCATATCAAAGGTTCATAATGAAAGTTTCATAACTATGGTTCATATCAAAGGTTATAAGTCACAAAGGAAACCTTAAAGATAAGGTCAGAATATCTGTACCTTATGCAAAAGACAATGAATGAAATAACCAAGAAGCACACGGAACAGAAGCTACTCCCTCTTCATGGAACCTACAAGAATTAATAATTCACGTGTGACTTATAAGCTCGTTTTAATCAGATTACATAATTTAGGTTTCTTTCTATTTTTAGAAACTTTCCATTTTTAGAAACTTTCCATATTTAGTAAGTTTCCATATTTAGTAACCTTCCTGATTAAGTAACTTTCCGTTACTTGTAACTTTCCATAATTAGTAACTTTAGGGTCGTATCCATTAATTAGCCAAACTTAGGGGTTTACAATTGATAATAGGTTAACTTAAAGATTTAATACAACAAATATCATAGTTTAGGGTTTAAAATATAAACAGTCTAAAAATTAGGGTTTAAAGTGTAATTTAGTTTCATAGTGACCAACTTAGGATTTATTAGATCTTAAAATGCCATTTACCCATTTCGGACTAAAATACATTCGAAGTTTTCATCATCCTCGAACACGACCTATCACATACACAACTCACGACATACATGCACACTCATCTCCACTCGACACACTCACTTTTGTACCCTCTATACTCAGCTTATTAACATGTTCTATACACCTCTAGACCACCCAATGAGACAAAAAATAACTTCAAAACCCTACTGATTTACACACATAATTTATGGTTTAACTCTCATGCAATCCATGCTTTACAACCCTTACACGTGAAATACATATATGATTAAAACACCACACCCGATCCCATGCATGCAATCCATTCTCGCATGACCTACACATTTTAATGACACATAGACTACATGAAAACACATGTACACATGCCATTAATATGTACGAATAATAGCCTGATTTCTTTTACAATATATATAATAGTAAAACTTTGTCTTCAATCAAGGTTTAAACATATTATGTTAATCGTGTAAGTGTATGAAGATGGTTCATAAAATATATACCTCGGCTGCTTAACATGAACAGACCAAAAAGGAAGCAAAACCAAACTCGAGATCAAACATGAACACGAGTACGAACACCAGCATGAATACGAGCGCAGTAGGACTTAATTAAACTCGGACATTATCGATACTCGAGTCGACGCGTACAAGGAAAGACAACCCAAAATGACCAGCCTCACTAACGTACAGGCGAACCCACACATTGCCCCATCATTTACCAAATCATTACCTCACCTATGCCATTTTAAAAATAGTTTGTACCTGATATTTTTACCCCATTCGACCCACCGAAACCTATATGCAAACCCACCAAAACTTACTCACAAAATACACCACTTTACCATGCACTCACAACCGTAAATTAATGAAACACACATAGGTACGTATTCACGTAAGTCAAACCCTATCCAGCCCCTCTTCACATCGGTGACCATGCATGCCCCATCATAATTATTTAGGTTGGTTACCAGTTTTAATACCCATTTTTATATCTTGTAATACGCATCCTATACATGTTCAAATGATCACATTACAGTCGTTCATATACAAACAATTTTCGAAAGATCCCAAGCAGAAACAAGATCGACCTAAACGTTTCGTATATTCATGATTTTATGTAGCTTCTTCAAATGTCATTTGAATATTTTCATGTTCATTCGAATAGTTATATTTAACGAGTCAAAATATTAAGTTATCATATATCATATGTATATAGCTACATATAAGTCTCATGCTCAGTTATGAAACGAAAGAGGATCGAAATACCTTAAGTCGGATCTAAAAGGGACGAACACGAAAAGCACCAGTACCACTAAACCCTATCGAGCCGACACCATAACCACACTCGAGTAAATCCTCGATCAAAACATTAATAATCACCAACGCTCACTAATGCTTGCTTACCCACAAAATAGTTGTGTACCTCTAGGCTGAATTTAAACGAGGATAAAAGAAGGAGTAAGAACAAGTCCAACCCAAATATGCCCACAGCAACAAACCTTCGACCCTCTTGAACTTGGAATTAAAATGTCACACTTGGTTTATAATTGTTATTGATTTGCTATTAAATGTAATTGTTATTTGGGTTTAAATTTGTCTGTTATGAGGCATGAACCAAGGCTGGAATTGAGGAGTTTATCTACTTACTATATGTGTGTGTCGACTTGTGATTTGGACCCAAGAAATCGTGTGAAACATGGGGCAAGATTAGGAAAGTCTTTAGTTAATTTACTTTAGGTTAAGCATTAATAATGTGCACATATTTATAACATATAGTTTTAATGTCATTACTTAATATTTAGACTTAGGTTAAAATTTATAATACTCTTGCATAATTATGTGTTCTTATAAATTCAAAGTTAGAGGGGCAAAATGGGAATTTCAAAGAATGGAAATTTTAGGGTTTTACAATGATGGTGTTGACAGTTTTGGGTTTGTGAGTATGCTTCTTGCTTTTGCCCAGTTGACACGCAAAACAAAGATGATCCTTTTCAAACTTCAATCTAGGCATACCTCGTACAAGATCCTTGCGAGTAAGTTCATTTATGGTACCGAAGCTTAAGTGATTTAAATGACGGTGCCAAAGCCATGATTTGTTCTTTGAGGCCTTTAACAGCAAGCAAATGGGAGAGGACCGCATCATGTCTTCAATAAAGATGGTGTATAGATTAGTGCAACGAATGCCTTTGAGGAGATCAATACCATCCAATTCTCTGACGAAACATGTGTGTTTTCTTAAAGCAACTTCAAGATCTAAATCACAAAATTGACGAACATAGAACAAATTGTGCCCAAGTCCTTTCACGTAGTATACCTTGGAAATTACACTGTCACCAAAAACATAATCTCCATAACCCATAATTGCCCGAAAATGGTCGTTCCCGAATCTAACTGTCCCGATAAACTTATTTACGAAATTCTTGAGCCATGAGCGATCCCCGATCATATGTTTTGAGAAGCCTGAGTCCAAATACCAAAGGACGATTTGTACAACCTGCATTTGAAAACAGACAACGATGGATAACTGAAAAAGGTGGATCCCCATGTACAACTGGGGTCTGTTTGGTTAGCACAAACAAATTATGGAACTACAAGAATCATAGATGCCATGGTATTCACAGTTGAAACTTCACTAGTAGATGCAATGGACCTAGTTACAGGGCATTGTTTCTCTAACGGGAAAATTCTACCAGTTGGCTTCCATTCCTTAACAATCACTACTTTATGATTAGTCATTCTAGTTAAGGGGCACTTATTTCCTAAAGTGAATTTTCTTCCAGTGGGATTCCATTGATAACCAACATTATCAAACAGATTTCCTGTTGCCTTCCAAATCTGCTTACTCAGTTCAGGTTTCCTAACATTCTTAACTGGGGATCGTTTAGGAGACATCTAGAATGACACAACACAGTCATCATGATTACCAGAAATTAAGCATTCATTACATGTTTTATAGACAGCATTAGAATTCAAATTAATTACAGTACGCTTAAAGCTAATACTAGAATCAACACGATTCTTTTTGTTCAAACCAAACTTATTGTTCCTAAGGTGGACTTCTACTTTCTTCTCATGAGCACTCTTAGCTGGTGCAATCCTATCTTTCTTTGTATTGCGACTAGGCTTTGACCCGTTAGCTTTAGTGTCACTGTTTACTCCTGTAGAAGCAATGATGGGAACATTAGTTTGTTTCACTGCCATTTGTTTTTTCGGTTTTGATGTGTTGGGTTCAGATGTTTTCAGTGGTACATCAAAGGTTACATGCTTGTTCTTAGTCATTGAGGATGATACAATAAACCTATCTCGCTTGTTATCAATCTTAGGACATGTGCCAATGATGTATTCTAAGAGTTCCTGAGATCGTTTAGTGAGGAAGCAGGCATCTACAACTGCACTATCAAGTGGTTTATCTATCCTATCCTCTTTTACGATCTCCCGAAGGGTATCAAGGCTATCCTTAAGGTGAGTGATATATACTTGATGAGCAGACCTATTGTTCCTAAGGGGAAGCAGAATAGGCACAACATCAATTGCATACTTACTACAAGCAGAAACCTTTGGAACAATATTTTCACTAGTGATGATTGGCATTTTCCCTTTCACCTGAGCCTTTAGATTCTCAATCTAATTAAGCAAAGAAGTTATTTTTTCATTGGTTTTATCACGTGTGATTTTAATCGAATCATATAACTCTTTGTAATGCTGTTTGATTTTTGAATTTTCAGCTTGAAAACAATCATTTTCATGTTGTAATTTATTGATGGTGTCTTGATAGTAAAAATTCTGAGAATCTAAAGACGATAGTTTATAGGTGCCAGTCACATCACTCTTATTCGATTTTAACTGGGCAATTTGGGCCCTCAATTTTCGAATCGTGTTAGTTTGACCTTGAATTTTTTCATCATGTTTGCTTAATTTAAAATATGCATCAAATTCAGGAGCATCCAAAGATGTCTTGGCATTTGAAATTTTAATTCTTTCTTCTAAATGTTGATATGTTAATTGCAAATTAAGATTATCAACCTCTAGTTTTGAAAAATGCCTAACCATGTTATCATGGTCATCATTTTGGATTTTCTCATGCAATTTTAAATTCTCATCCTCAAGCTCAACAACACGATTCTGGGTAACATTCAATGCCATGGACAACTCATGAAATTGACAAGCAGTTAATGCAGAATCAGTAGCAGTATAAAATACATCCTGTGCAATACATCTAGCAATTAAATTCTCATTGGTGATGAGAACATTCTTTCTTTCAATCTCACAGCATTTAAGATCAATAGAATTTTGTTTTCCGATGTTTTCCATTTCTTTAAACACTTCTTTCATTTCTTTTACTTCAGTTTCAAGGGTTTTTTGCATGCCCTCAAAATGTTGTTTGAGTAGTTTAAAAAATGGAATAACATCAGTTAAGTAGCACTGTTTTGTTAGTTCGAAACCCCTTTCCCCTTCAGTAATTCCCGTTGGCGTAATTCTCTTCTTACATGTTTTATCAAAATCAACAAATAGTTGACAAAGAACATATATGCTAATTAGAGTTTTACATTCTGTGGGAAGAGTTAAAGGAACTAAGTACATGGGTGTATTGGGTGGGTACATCGTTGCTGCAGCGATCTTTCTAAAGGGTGGAGTTTTGGCTTTAAGTTCATCGGCCTTTCTCTTTTCAACGTCCAAAGACCAAAATATTTGTTCTGGCGTCAACTTAGTTTGAGGTGCAAAAATAGTCAATCGGTTCTCCTAATAGTAATTATGGGGTTTGATTATGACTCGATCTGCTATACATTTAGGATCCTTCATTTTTTTAGCCAATCTTTCTCTATTTATTGCTTCTATCTCATTACTCTCTTCAAATGATGACACATTAGGAGGGGCATGACCAGGCTTAAGCAGTTCATTTCCATCATATAAGGAAGGTTGGGCTACTTTAGCACTCCTAAGGAAAGCTAATTTAGGTTCACCTACGGTCTTTTCACTATGTTCATCATACAACTTTTTATGCTTTTGAATCATTTGAACAGTTTTTCTGGTCTGGTCTTGTGCGTACAATTTGTTTTCAATCTTGTTCTTTAACGTTTTAAGCCTGGAAAAATCATTTAAGAGCTTTGTTTCTTTTTCTTTGAAATCAAGTTTTAGTGTAATTACACTTTCTTGGATCTCCTGTTTTTGTTTTAACAGTTTGATCAAGTTGTTTTCGTAAAGAATATAACTCCTTTTTCAATTTTTCTTCCCTTAAATTACGTTCTGTTATGAATGTACGCATTTGACTATCCATTTTCTGCTCACGTTCAGTTAGCTCAAATTTTGCACGTTGTTCATATATGGCCACCTGATCTTTATAGATGTTAAGTCTAGTGGTCAAAGTGTCATCAGGGATAAACATGTTGTTCTCATGCAACTCACAAGTATTATCAACAATAGTAGATGCACAAATTGGTACAACAGACACGTCGTTGTGATTCACATATTGTTCATATGGGATAACATTACTATTTCCCATATCAACGGTATCTGATTCAACAACATCTGTCTGTTGTACATTGTTATGAATCTTTTGTTCATCTACCATGTTATATGTGTCATAAAGCTTTAGTACCTCATATATGATAGATGGATTGGAAGGACCAGCTTGTTGTGGTAATGAGACTGCAGAAGACAGATTAGCCATGAAGATGGTTTGAGCAGTGGATTCATCATCAATGTCTGAGTCAAAAGCATCGCATTCATCAGCTTGGAAAAATGTTGGGATCATTTAGTGCCAAGTCCTGAACTGGTTGATCATCCACATCAGCATCAAACGTGTTCCCCTCATCACCAGCAAGAAACAATAGCTCTTCTTCATCCAAAGCTGCTCCATTCTCTTGAGCTTGCATCAACAACATCTTATCTTTGAAGTAGTCAGAGTTCTGTGGACGCTTTAGTTGAGTGCAGTTCCTTGCTATGTGTCCTAGTCCACCAAAGTTGTAACACTTGGTTTGCCTTCCCTAGCATTCCCAACTCTGTTCTGTATATTACCCCGAGCAACGTTCCTTTGATTCACATTCTGCCTTCCCTGAACATTCTGAACCACAACCCTTCCATCTTCCACTGTTGCTTGATTACGTGGATTTGATAAAGTTCAAGGTTGGTTGTTGGTTTGAGGGAGTGTTGCTCTGAACTGTTGGACAAGTAAAGAAACTTGGTTGGAGAGATTATCAATCATCTTGTCAGTATGAGAGTATCCTGAGTCCAGTTGGTTGTTCACAGCAGATGGTGGGTGCAAAGATGATTGGACGAATGATGTCTGATTATGTAATGAAGAAGGATGGTGATACACTTGATCAAGTGAGGATTGATTGAATGGCTGAACATTTGAGACAAATGCAAGTGGATAATTAGATGTTGTTGGATTGAGTTTTTCCCTCAGTTGACGATCATAGACAGCATGCTTTTCATGTTGTTGTAAGTAAGCATACAGTTGTTCATAATTGGTCTGTCTCAATCCTTTGTTGAGCTTTATGGCTGTAACAAATCTATCCCACTCGGGTGACATGTTGTTCACAAACTTAGAATTGAGCTGGATATTTGGCATTATCATCCTGATGATCCTCATGTCATTCACAAGCTTGTGAAATCTCAAATAATAGTCAGTGATGTTTTCACCCGGATTCATCTTGAAGTTCTCAAACTCATCATACAATTGAGATTCACGATCTTCTTTGGTCAGTTCAGATCAAGCCAGAAGCATTTTGACATTGTCCCAAACAACTTTGGCTTCAGTGTTGAAGTTAATAAGCTTGAAAACGTCTTTGGGAAGTCCTTGAATCACAATATTGAAAGCTCTAATGTCTGCATCATAACGCTTCTTTTCCTCCTCATTAAGATCGTTGTAAGTATGTGGCCTGTCGATTCCAAAAGTGATAGTTCCATCCTCAGCGGTAGTGACAGCATCTCTAGTGGTGCCCATTTGAAAAGGTCCTTCATCAATGGATTTAAGAATGTTAAATCCATTTTCTTTTCCCAAGCAATAAAGTCGTATTCTTTGTGCCCATGATTCATAATCCGTCCTATCAAGCATAGGAGGGCGGGTATCGGACCCGGCAGCTTGAATGTCATCAGAAGAAGTACTTGCCATGATGTAAACTTGCACGGGATTTTACAATTCTATGATTTAAACCGAGAAATAGATTCTTTCGCGGGATTTTACAAAAATCAAGAATAACCCGTGATTTGATTACTTGAATGTGTTATGATGAAAGTTTAAGACCAAAACTCAATGGAACAAAGTTTGGTCAAAACGCAAACAAATCTTGAATCAAACCACAATCATGAAATGACAAAACTCAGTAACCCAAAATGCAGAAGTCCCAAAACGCAGAACACCAAAACGCAGTACACAAAACACAGAATTCCAAACCACAGTAGCTCAAAACGCAGAACCTCAAAACGCAGAGAACCAAAACGCAGAATACCAAAATGCAGTAGCTCAAAACGCAGGACCTCAAAACCCAGAGAACCAAAACGCAGAATACCAAAACGCAGTAGCTCAAAACGCAGTAAACCCAAAACACAGTCACAATAGGACAAGGAGTCGCTTTCACTGAGTTTTGTCTGTTTTCCCTTTTAAGCTAAAAACCAAACCGCAACCCGAAACCAGATCAAACCGCAACAAAAAACGACTTTAAATATCATAAACCGCAATCATGAAATTCCCACCGAGGGTCAAACCGCAGTGAGGAAACTCACTTAAATCTTCCAACAAAACCACAAAATAAGCCGTGTATCACCACTAAATGCTACTAGATATTGTAGAACACCTAAGAGTACAAAGTATTAACCAATTTAATCACAAACAACGATTAAACCATGGTGTTTTCTTTCTATTCTAGTCGAACCACAAAAACAAGACAAAAACGCCAAGAACACACCACAAATCCATGAACATGCAATCACTCGAACCTAACCATGGCTCTTGATACCAATTGTAACACGTTCACAATCATAACACACAAGAAATATAGAGATTCGGCCGTGTATATTTAGAGAGAGAGTGAGATGAGATGGGAACTTAGTGAGAGAAAGAGCAAGTGAGATTAGCTTGAAATAATGAGAAGTTCCAACCCTTACCTTGTGTGGGAAGGGTTATTTATAGTACATACACAAACGCCCCACATGGGCTATGGAGTGCCGACTCCATGGTGTTACGAAGTCTAACCTAATATGATTAATCCTACGAGCTACTTAATGCTAATCCATACTCGGGGTGACTGAGTCTTTCATGTGAATATTCATATTCCTAACAAGCTCAGACAGCATCCTTCAAAGAGTTGGCAAAGACCAACAGAAGATGCACTTTACTCATCTGATGTAGTCTCAGTGAGTAAGGTACGTGAGCAAACATCAGGGACACTGAGATCTGACAAATGCCTCTCTATCCCTGATGGCCTTTCTCTCATTGACAATGACCACCTCACCAACCTTCAATCTAACTGATCAAGAAGTTATGACTGATCAACATGACTCCCTAAACAAGGCTCAACATCAAAGATATCAAGAATCTAGGATGAGCTGATTAAAAAAGACAAATTCACTGAACATTAACAGCAGTAGTTCATGCCTCAAATATTTTCAAAGAGTTCTTACAAAATTACTAAGTGCTCATCAGCCAGTATGAACAACAGAACTATAGCTCAGGAACAGGGGATCATCAAGGGCAGGAACACCTTGATGATCTCTCAGCTCTCTGATCAAAGACCAAGAAGGTTAGGTGAAGACTATAGAGTTTAAGCGGGAAAAATCTTGGGAAGATAAACTTTGTTCCTTCCCAAGACACAAAAGAAGCTCATTGGATCCCGGTGTTGTCAACTCCGGTAAACCAAGAGGACATCAAGGCTAGATGTCTAGGCACGTTCCTATCTATAAACAGTTGGCAAGATCACTATTCCCATGTGAAGCAACAGTAATCTCACTGCTATATAAACCCGTCGCAACCAAAGCAGAACGTGCGCATTCAACGAGAGTAAGGAGTGAGAGTTCCATAACATAGTTAGAGTGTTAGAATTCTCAAAACACTTAGAACCCAATCCTAGCTTGCTTCTAAGTGTCTCTTAATTTGTCTCTCATCGGGGATAGCCGTCTGCAACTATCCTCATTGAAAAGCCAACCAAGTCATTAGTGTGTCTAACTGGGTTTTTGTGTAACCTTGTAATTTCGCTTATCATGAATCATAAACTCGTTATACTTTCCATGTCCAAACGGCATGTGTTTGTGTTTATTTCATTAATTCATGAGTTACTCAAGTTAAACCGGACCAACAAAAGGCGAACCTCGCATTTTTGGGGTGAAAATTTTTAAGTGGTAGGGTTTTTGTGCTAGCTATATAATTCCTATCCATGAGACGCTTATTAAAACTAAGGTTTCACTCCTATATGTCATAAAAAAATTTAAATTTGGTGCTAAAATCACCTTCACAGGTATCTCTTTTAGTTTATTAGACAATCACTCTAAGATAAAACAAATATCAAAAGAGTTATAGTTTCTAAGGTATCTCATTTTACCCTCCCTGCACTTAAATTGCACATTGTCCCCAATGTTCTTGAAAAGCATCAAAGTTATGATAACAGAAAGAATAAAAGAGATGAAAGAAACTAATACTCCCTTGATTTGCTCGGCATGGATGATGTGAAATATGGTTAAATCCTCCTCCAAGAAGATAAACAAAATAAGTTTCACTTCCAATGTATACTTTCATCTTCTTTTCAAATATAACCTGTAAATCACTAAGAAAACAAACACGAAAATTCACATAAAATAAGCGGTAAACAATATATATAGTAAAATAAAAATCCTAAAACGCAAATAAGATATAATGCTTGCAAAATAAATGTTTACAGAAACCTAGAAATTTAAAAATTCTGGAAATTTTCAAAAAATAAGTTTCAATAGAAATACAAAAATCTGGAAAAGCTATTTCTACAGTACCTGACACCGTCGGGTGTAAACCCTGACATCGTCAGGATTGACTTGACAAACATTTTAAGTTTTGTTTCTGGAAAATTACTAGAAAAATCTAATTATTAAAACCTGGAAATTCTGTAAAACATTCATTGTGACTCGATACAAGCATTTGACTCACACAAATACGAAAGAATATATGTTAATCATCAATTGTAAACTTTCATGTTCGAATTCGTTCTTTTAAACAAATACGAATTTCCCTACACTTATCTTTATGTAAAATACCTTTATATGTAATTAAGACGAGGTTAAAAACAAAATAAAGCATTTTCACCAAGTTATTCAAAACATGGAAGATAAACCTCTTCTCTTATCCTCATCATTCCTATAACAGACTAATTGCTTGAGTTCCTTTTCTAATTTTGGCATTAGTCAGAATTGTTCAACCTTATACGAAATTTGGTAGGCAATCTCGTCGGTCTCATCTATAAACCTAACTATCCCAAGTATGGGTCGTAAGTCATTTTTTAGATTTCTACGAATGGCTTTCCAAACACTACATGGGATAAATTATGATCTATTGCCGAACTAATATCCTCCACCACCAAGAAATCCATCACATATGTGAAATTTCCTACGAATATGTGCAATCCTTTAACTCTACCAATAAAATTGCTTCTTTTACTAGGATTCTCGGGATCTTGCCTCGGCACAAGTGGTTTTTTCATTATCCAATTATAGTACGTCCTAGTCATGATGTTTATAGGAGAATTTAGGTCTATGTAAGCTTTCCAAACGTGAATGTGTCCTATATTTCATGGTATATTAATGTTTGAAGGATTACCATGTGCAATGATTGGAAGTCTTTTTATGAAGAATGGGCAAAGATCATGCAATAAGTACTTGTGATATGCTAATTCTTCTACCGTGGGAAACTTGTCAAAGTAATCATTATCTATTTCTTCCACTTCTTCACTTTTGTCATCCTTAGTTTCCCGTTTGGGATCACTATTATCCTCAATTATAGTTCCTTCATCTTCCTCCTCACTATTCCTATTTGGCGGTATTAGAGTAATAGCATTGACAAAGTGAACATGTCTTTGGTGGATTTACTCGAAGGGTTTATCAACTGATTTTCAAGAGCCTTCAACAAGTTGTCAATTTTATTTGTCATCTCACTTTGTTGTTGTTTGAAATCGGATTCAAACTTTGATAAACGAGCTTCTTGATATAACACAAAATTAGACACCAATCCTTCAATATTGTTGGAAGGATTATCGTTAAAGGTGCGGTTTGAGGATGAACCGCTTGGTTGAAAATCATTAGGTGGATTTGAAAATTTGTTTTGAGAAGAATTTTGTTTTTGTTTCCACCTAAAGTTCGGGTGATTTTTCCAAGAAGGGTTGTATGAATCACCAAGGGTGTTTTGCTCAGGTTTGAAAGTGTACCACTTATCTCCCACTCCGTCGGTAGGCGAGGATGCATAATCCGCAAAAGCTTTTTCGGGGAGTTCCATGCAATCACGAGTGTCATGGGGACCACTACATAATTCACATGAAGAAGTGATTTTGTTCACTTGACGTGTAGGTGTTGGAGCTTTGTAGGAACTCATTAGAAACTTGACTTGGTCTTTAACTTCCATGACCCTAGGATCGGGAATGCTTGAGTTATTCGAAGGCAAGTATATTGCCTTGACCGTTTTGCTCAACTCGCGGGGGTCATTCCAACATTCGTTGTCATAGTGAGCAAGATCTTCTATGATTCCCCACGATTCTTCCGCATTCTGGTCACGTAGCTTACCACCAGCCGCCTGGTCAATGGTTTGCCTTGTGGAGTGATTGATATGGTCATAGAAAATTTGGACTTGGAGCTAAAGATCAATGTCATGATGAGGGACTTTTTGGAGTAAGTCCTTGAAACGAGTCCATGCTTCGTAAAGAGTTTCACCATGCTTCGTAAAGAGATAGATCCCATGGGTAAACGCTCAAGCCAATTACTAGCTTGGTCACGTAGAGAGAATTGGAAGAGACGCAAATGCGTCGTCTCCTAAGTAGCAACATCAAGGTCAATGGAATCAACAATTTTAAGAAAATCCTTTAGATGTTGGTTTGGATCATCAGAACGAAGTCCATGGAATGCACATCCCTTTTGCACCAACCGGATGGTGTTGGATCGCAAAGGAGACACATTGGCTCTTTGGGGGAGCTCAATGGTGTTTCGATAGCCTTTCACTACGCCAGAATGTGGATTTAGTCACACATGCTGTTTTTCGAACAGCCACACAGTCGCTTTTTTATGTGACTAAATGTACCAGATAAAATAAACAGCCACACTTGATCCGACTTGTGTGACCATTTCGGAATTACATCTGAGGCTATAGCCACACATTCGAATATTTTCGTGACTATACGTATCTGGTAAAAAAAAATTTGATTTTTTAGTCACTTATAATTTGGGACGTGTGACGGATACAAATACGGTTGAAACATTAGTCACACTATATATATACATATGTGACAAATATATGTCTCGCAATTGAAAAGTGTGACCAAAATCCATATATGGTCACACGAAGTAATTGTGTATGTGGCTAAATCATATACTCAAGTTTGTCACACATTATTTAAGCGTGACTGCTAATTTTTGTTGAAAATTTAGCCACATATGAATTTGAAATGTGTGACAACTGAAAAGTAAGTCTGAAGCATAGTCACGATATGCCTTTAAAAGTGACAAATATATGTCACACACTTGAACAGTGTGACCAAGTGTCATATATCGTCACACTAAACCATAGGTATACATGATTAAGTGTGACCATAATTCGATACAAATGGTCACGTAAGTTAATATGTATGTCTAAAGTTAAGTGTGTGTTTGCCTGCCTATTCCTAATGTGTATGGTCACACTTAATTGTAGCACAATCATGTGACTATAGGCTATACAATAGTCACACCATACCACAAATGTGCATCTAAATTATGTTTATCGCCACATTATAAGGGTATTATATGTGACCAATACATTGAAAATAGTCACACTGTGAAATATTCATGTGACTAATATGTATAGCAAAATGTGAACTCAGTTATCATTAACCTTGATATTAGTCACATTGAGTGTTTGTGTGACTAAATTCAAGATGTTACATATGGTCACATGAAGTATTTATTTAGGTGTCTAAATCATAGAGTCATATTTTGAGTTCAGACTGTTAGTCATGACTCTTCATTTAATTTGCCCCATTACAATGCTGGGATTTTATAGTCTATCTAATTTAATGCAGTAGTATGTAAGTATGTTACTTGCCCCTAGCTGGAACCAGATTACTTGACTTTCTAAAGTCAATTTTCAACTTTATAATGAAGTAACATGTTACTAAAGTGCCTGCAAGTGCATATACATGATAAATGGAAACTGCAAATACAATAAAGCTTGACTGCAAGTGGACATATAACAGTGAAAACCGCAAAATTTTTCATTGCCATTGAAAAGCTTGACTTTTTTGAGTCAAAATCCATTACAACAGGCTAAATTACAGGAACAACTATTTAATACTAAAACAGCTATTCATCTAACATTACTAACTTTACAATACCAGCAGTAACCTTGCACTTAGCCTTGAGCAGCAGTCTTAACTTCAACCAGCAGGGTTAACTATTACACTAGCAGTCTTAATGCAGCATGACATGCTTCACTTGGATTTTCGTATAACAATACCTTCAATGTCGGTTCGATAGTAGTCACTTCGTGATTCCTTGCCCAAGTCTTCTTTATATACACGTGGCAATATTTTTTTCATTTTGCTCGTAAATGACTGTACTAAACTCCTCATCGACTTCGTCATATGTATCTTTGTAATTCTTGGTAGGTGTTTTAAAGAAAATGGACAAATTTTTCTGTACCTGGTCTTTCACATAAAACACTTGTGTTGCTTGTGACGCTAATATGAACGGATCATCCTTGTGGCCGAAAGTATTCAGGTCTACCAACGTATAACCAAGAGTATCATGTTTGACCCCATGAGTTTTGCGATTAACCCAATCACATTTGAAAAGAGGAATTTGCCTGAAACGGTAATCTAGTACCCATATCTCTTGTAAAAC
The DNA here is from genome assembly GCA_021014915.2 of Artemisia tridentata subsp. tridentata. Lineage (NCBI taxonomy): Eukaryota > Viridiplantae > Streptophyta > Magnoliopsida > Asterales > Asteraceae > Artemisia > Artemisia tridentata. The sequence goes on along the minus strand of CP139507.1, from coordinate 342,394,877 downwards.
CCCATAATAAGATGTTTTTTTTATGGTTGCAACTTCTTTTTTGGATATGTGCACATCTACTGACTCAACACTAACCCCACTGTTCTGGTAAACTATGCCATCATTACTTTTCGTACCAAATGTATACCCATTGATGTTATACGCCTCGTATTTCACTACGCTGGCGCGTGGTCCAAATGATATCCACCTCACAGTTTCTGATACACTGTCATTGGATATCGCTAACTCTCTCTCAACCTGAATTTCATTACAAGTATATATTACCTTTAAATTGCAGGAACAACAAACAAACAATTAAAGAATAGGAGTGTTTGGGATAATGAAATGGTGTGCTGGTCGACCTCTATCTAATTTCATATACAGGAGGGACAATTATGATGATAGCAACAAACAAACAATTATAAACAACATACAAGTAATTACCTCTTCGAGTAACCATTTAGCAAAAGATTTACTGTGCTCATTCTCCAGCAATGCAATTTTTTTACCCGGGTTTTTTCCTTTCAAAACTTCCTTGTGTCGCCTGAAACAAATAAATGTCTTTGATTATTATATTTGATAGAACATTTTAAGCAACGAAATCGACATGTGTTAGTAATACTTACTCGATATACGGTTGAATTTCATCTGTATTTTGTATTACATACAAATGTGCTTTCTGAAAGGATTCTCCGGAAACTTCACTTGGTTTGCCGGTCGACAATGGCTTTCCGTCCTCAACTTCATTGGTTACATGTTTATCAGCTGGGATACCAATAGTTTTCATGGTTTTATGATATTCGCTAAAAAACTCTATTGTTTCTTCCGCGATAGTCTCCTCGGCAATGCATCCCTCTGGTCTATTTCTGTTTCGCACATGTCCTTTAATAACCTTCATACATCTTTCGAAGGGATACATCCACCGAAAGCATATGGGACCACATAATTTTACCTCCCTAGTTAGGTGCACAGTCAAGTGTATCATAATATCAAAAAATGACGGAGGAAAGAACTTCTCGAGTAGGCACAGTGTAACAACAAGTTCTTGCATCTTATCTAGTTCTTGCAAGCTGATTTCTTTCCTACATATAGATTTAAAGAAAAAGAAAAACCTGATAATAGCATATCGTGTGGGCGAGTGCATGACTGAACGTATAGCAATGGGTAAAAACTCTTGCATTAGCATGTGATAGTCATGCGATTTAAGGCCAATGAGCTTCCTATCATTTAGGCTGACCAAACTAGAGAAATTTGAACAATAGCCTTGTGGTACCCTGATGTTGCTTAACGTTTCACAAAAGATGTCTTTTTCAGCATTCGTTAATGTGTAACCTGCTGGAGGTAGTGTTGTTTTGTCTGCTTCTTGCCTAGCAAACAACTCTTCTTTTATCCCCAACTCTTCTAGATCCAGTCGAGCATTCATTCCATCTTTTGTCTTTCCAGGAACATTCAGCAAAGTTTCGAGTAGACTCTCACCAACATTCTTTTCTACATGCATGAAGTCAATACAATGCAGAACAGAATGATGCCTCCAATACCTTAGCTTTCGATACCAAATGTTGAATTTCTTCCAATATGCTTCATTTGCTTGGCTTGAACTACCCTCTTCTTCTGTTGTTTTCCTTTTCTGCTTTTTAATCTTCCCACCTCTGCCTCTGGTATCTTGATCTTGGTTTTTCGAGGTTTTTCCTTTTCCCCACTTATTTTCAATATGTTGTACCTCGTTGTATATTTTTTCCCCGATCAATGGATTTGGAGCATGACGTGGTTCTTCTTGTCCATTAAATGCCTTCCTTTGTGTTCTGAACGGATGGTTGTATGGTAGATATCATCTGTGTCCAGCATAACTTTGCTTGGATGAGGCGGAAAGTCTGACACAGTGTGTATCTTTCCCACATACTACACAACCTTTGAATCCACTGTATGGGCAGCCACATAATGTACCAAGTGCAGGGTAATCATTTATCTTCCATAACACAACGGCGCGCAGATTAAAGTTTTCTTTTTTAGAAGCATCGTATGTATCAACCCCTTCCTCGAATAAGGTATGCAGATCATCAACCAACGGTTCTAAAAATACATCGATATCATTTCTCGGGTATCCCGATATCAATACCGAAAGCATGATAAACTTTCTTTTCATACCCAACCATGGGGGAAGGTTGTATATGACAGATAAAACTGGCCATACACTGTGATGCCTATTTCCTGAGTTGACGTCAACCCCATCAGCCGATATTCCTAGCCGTAGATTTCTCGGATCTTCAGCAATTTTGGGGAATTTTTCATCTATGGTACGCCATGCCTGTGAATCTGCGGGGTGACGTAAAACACCATATGTTATCCTCCTTGTTGCGTGCCATGTTAGATCTTCTGAAATACTTTCTAACTTAAAGAGGCGTTGCAGTCTTGGTATAATTGGAAAGTACCACATTACGTTTGCCGGAATGTTTTCGTACACTTTATGTGTCTTATTATCCACCTTCCATCTTGATGTCCCACAAGTTGGACAAACAGTCAACTCCTTGGTAACCTTCTAGTAAAGAATGCAGTTGTTGCTACATACATGTATCTTTTTGTATCCTGATCCCATCATTCTCACTAGTTTTTTTGCCTCATAAGTTTTTTCAACCATTTCGTTACCAGCAGGTAGCATCTTTTTCAACAATCCTAGTAATTCAGTAAAGAACTTATCAGAAGCTCCATACTTACCCTTCAAGTTGAGTAGTTTAACTATTGCGGACAACTTTGTGAAGTCAGGACATCCTTCGTAAAGTGGCTTCTCCGCGTCTAATAATAGTTGTTGAAACTTGGCAAGGTTATCCTCATCAAAACATTCTTTTGCACCATTAACCATGTTCACTGTTGCTGGGCCATCTGTTGGAATTTCTGGAACAAAATCCATGTCGAAATCCGTGTCGTCAACAAACTCCTCTGTTGTAGCATTAACAGGTATTTGGGCAGTTGTTGCTTGCTCATCCTTTTCTCCATGTTTATCCCATTTTGTGTAGCTTTGATTAATCCCGTGGCAGAATAAATGGAACTGCACATCCTCCACTTTATGCTCTATGCGGTTTAAACATGAGATACACGGACATGGCATCTTAAGCTGTTGTTTATTACCTCGTGGGTCGATGTTCATCATCTTCTGCAAGTTGTGTTCTGCATACTTAATAAACGCGTGTACTCCAGCAATATATTGTTTCTTGGTCCTACTAGTTTTCATCCAAGACTTGTCCATGCTATTGTTGAGGTCAAATGGTAACGTATGTATCCTACAAGTCACAAATTAAACCAATATAAGCATCAAATCATTTTTGCATAAGTAAACCAAGTATTTACCACTACTAGTACAAAAGGTACTGCTGCTAGTGATATTTAGTACTGCTAGTATAAAGTTAGTACTGCTAGTACCAGTCACAAATTAAACCAATATAAAATTGTAAATGTTTGATACGTTTGGGCCTAACTCTAATGTGGGATAAAATGTTTATTTTGAAAATATTACAACCATACATTAGTAAAATCTAGTATTAATGGTTTTTGTTGCAAAGTGAAAATTAAAATAATACTCTGTTAGTATAGTATTAATGGTTTTTGTTGCAACTTGCAAGTAATTATGGTGAAGGCTATTTCATCATTACACACTATTCACATTGCTAGGCTCGATACATCTTCCTTCCTCTAGGTGTTTCTTGATTGTTGTTGTATATAAAGCAACATACCTCTCATAATTTTCATCTCTTCTTAACAAACCAAAATAAATTTTAAAAATTACAAAAAATCTCAAAATTTTTTGTTATCAAAATCATATATGGAAACTAAACTAGTGATTTGTTCTGAATTGGCAACAGTTGTAAACTCAAAGCTTGTGAAAAACATGATGCTAGTTTACTATGAGCGACAGGTTGAAGCTACTTCCAAGGAAGTTCATGATTTGAGGCACAAGGTTTCTGAGAAAAGAATGCTGATAAACAATAGGGATAAGATGATCAAGGAGTTAGAGCTTTTATATGGTTTTGATTCTGCTCTTGAAAGCATTGCTGATTTAAGGAGGATGCAAGAGGAGGACATGATGGCATCTGATAGGTTGCTTGTTGATATTGCCCAAAAGCATAAGCGTCTAGGTGATTTGGGCAACTTTATCACAAAGCTTGGATCAATGAACTACTGATGTGGTTGATATGTTAGTTGACTATGTTTATGTCTTTTGTGTTTTGTGGTGTCATGGTTGATGTTGTTGGTAGTTTTTCTGTTGTTGTTGTGTTTTGTGGTGTCATCGAATGGTAATGATAGATGTATGATATGATGTTAAATATTAATGCAGCTATGTTAATGTCAATATTATTTTCTAACAGCCTTTTGATTTGTAAAGTTACAATGTCAAGTGTTTAGTACTGCCTAGTTCCAAAAATGCATATACTTAAGAAAGTCAAACTTTGTTTATTACACCTAAATGCAGGAAGTTACCTACACATACCAACCAAGCCTTTAATGGCATTTACTTATACATTGAACGATGTGATCCTCTTTACTTTAAATGGCCATTACATAAACACAACATTACACACAACATTACACCATCAAAAACCTGTCAAACACTAAACCTCATCCACAATGACTTCCAAGCCAAATGTTATTGAAATATCCTCTGATTCATCAGGACTAATGTCTCCTAAACCTGATTGGAATTTCCCCTACCCTCCTACAGGTAGCTTTCATAAGAGAATACCACCTAAGGGAAAGGTTGTTGACTCAAGCTCTGACGATTTTAGCTCCTTTAATAGTAGCTTTTTTAATGATAGCTTGGTTTCGGTCTCAAAAAAAGCCACAATGTCCAAAAACCCTCCTCCAGTTCACACTCTGTCAATCCCAGGAAAAAGGGAACAAGTTCTATGCCTACCAAATCAGGCAACTAGGGAAGAAATCCAAGCAAAGAAGAGAAAGGGAAAAGGCCCAATTGAACTCACTAAGGGTAAAGGGAAAAGGACAATTAGCTGAGCTTTACTAGTCTTGATGTTATGATGCTACTGTAATAAGTACTATGTTTTCTCCTTGTATGTAATCAACTATGCAATCAACAATGCATCTATGTATGCAGAATTTTGTTATGTAATAACAGTTGGTTTTTCAAGTTGAAGATGCTATTTTTCATTCATGTTAAACCCAAAATACAACTTTAAAAAACTATATATCCTACAAGTCACAAATTAAACCAATATAAGCATCAAATCATTTGTGTATAATTACAATGGATAGTGGGCAGAATTTGCTATCTTTATAATTGTAAAAAACAATTTGAGAATAATATAATTTCACCATTATTGCATAAAAAAAATGATTTCCTAATTAAAAACATTACCTAATTTAGATCTAAATGAACCTCCCTCCGTTGTTGATGGCCGGACCGGCGAGTGGTGGATGGTGAGTGGTGGCTGTGATTGGTTACTGGTGAACGGTGGATGGTGAGTGGTGGCTGTGATTGGTGAGAAATGTGCGAAATTTGAAATTTGCTGAAAAAAATATGGGGGTCTTTAATTTAGAAATTTGGTGAAAAAAATATATATGGGTGGGTTTTTTTAAAAAAAATATGGGGGGCTTTAATTTTGAAATTTGCTGAAAAAAAATGTGAGCTTTATAAAAATTTTGGGGAGGGAAATACCAAAAATTCAACCTAAACAATAACTATTCCCCGGCAGCGGCGCCAAAAACTTGATGCGTGGTTTTGCAACCTTACAACAGGTTTTACCTCTCAAGGGATCTCAAGAGGCTTACAACCCCACCAGGCAGTGTACCTGACCGATGTAGTATAGTGTAGTGGTAAGTACGGGGGATTGATCGTTCTCCACAGGGAATAGTGTCGTTAGGATTGAAAAATTACTCTAATAGGTCTAAGGGTGAGAGAAGATTCTTTTTGTATTTTTATGTTTTTATGAAAGCAAGTAAAATCTCGGGTTTGAAAGAGTGGGCGGAATTAGTTGCTAGTCAACTAACCCAAATTACTACGAATGCGAATAAAATAAAATAACAGAAAATGAAAAGGTTGATGAAACTTATATGGAGAGAAATGTGTTTACTTAGATTTCCTTACTACCTAACTATCTTTTACCGGTTGATTAGTGTGTATTAATTGCGTGGATGACGGGTGTATTCCTTAATACCAATCGTGGGGTGGCGTACGTACTTCCCCAACTCTACAAGCTCATACTTCACTCCTATGTCGAGCCGGCTAGGAAGCTCCTAACATGGGATCACTAGAATTCGCTCATGCATTAAATACAACCATAAAAACCTTAGTACGCATTGGTTCATGTTTCTTAAGACGTTCAAGCAAGTTACCGAATAGGAAGTTAGCCAGTTTTCTTAAGCCTAACATAGATAAACAATCATCCAATACAACTAATAACACACTAATAACCAATAATCAATAGCTAGGTTTCATTAGATCTAAGCAAACACAAGATAAATCTAGCCTAACATGTTAATCAAAAGACAAGAACAAGATATAATCAAACAACACATAGACATATTGAATGATTAAATAATCACTTATCTTCAATTAAACATGGGAGATCCAAGGGTATGAAAACCCTTAAAAATGGCAGAAATTCGTCTTAGGGTTTCTCCTCCAAAATTACACACAATAAGTTCCACCCTAATGACAAAAAATTGCAAAACTATATATAGAGTTTAAGGGCTGACGGCGTCACGTTGTAGATCCTGACGCCGTCACCTCGCCGCTTTTAGGGTTCCCGGATGGCCTTCCTGACGCCGTCCCTCTTTAGTGCTCCAAAATCCGCTCTGGCCTATCAATGGGTGACGCCGTCAGAATTGAGCTTGACGCCGTCCCTCTTTAGTTTAAACCGTGATGGCCTTGATCACATTAAAGGGTGACGCCGTCAGATTTTTCATGCAAAATTCTCTGGCTTATCATGAGTAATTTTCATATCCATCTTTTTTTGCCAAGCAGTGACGCCGTCTGGGGAAATTCCTGACGCCGTCAAAGGTACTTTTTAGCCGATTTTGAGACTTTGTCGTTTTCTTCACTTTTATGCTCCAAAAACGTCCAAAATGCTTCCTTTTCCAGATTTCTTCTCAAAAGTACCTAAAATGACAAAAGGAACGAGTTAGGGCAATATTTGATCAAATAAATACGATTTAGGGCTTAAATGACCCCCTAAAAGCGGTACACTTTTCGTTTCATCAAATACCCTTACACTTGAGATTTGCTTGTCCTCAAGCAAATGCGCTTTTATTCTAATCAAAATACAAGTTAGGGGTCATTTAACACTAATATAAAAGTAATTACAACAAATAGTCATTCCACTTTAATCATAATAAGCACGGAGATTACAAACTAGCACCTCACAAGTAGTGTTTAGATACTCACATCTCTCAAGTGTCATCAAAATAAATCTCATAAATGAAAACGGATAATATCTCTCACTACCTGTCATAGCAAATAGATTACCATAGGCTTGGGCAAGGATCGAAAACCTCCTCCACTAGGCGTAAGCACCAAAGATAAACTATCAAAGAGGGCTTTTAAACGGGTTATAACGTTAGGTGTATGGATATGATAAACACGGTTTTGTTGAATAAGGGATATTTTACTGGTGGCGAGTTAAAGATCTTGATTAATTACATGTACTATACAATGTTGCTAAGCCAAGACTCGACTCAATCTTAAGCTAAAAACAAAATAACAAAAACATAAAATAAATATAAAATGAAACGGGATGGTAGTCCGTATGTTTTTTCTACTTTTCTTTTTCTCATTTTTTTTTTGTATTTTTCTTGATTTTTTTGATTTTTTTTTTCATACATTCTTGCCCTACCATCCAAAATAATACATCATAGGGGCGTTGCATTCCCCTTACACTTGAACTTTTACATAACTTTACAAATACTATTCTAATGACTCGAATTAAGATAATCGAAAAACTTGGAGTACTTTTAAAATATTTAGCACATATGGGGGTAATAAATGATGATCTTCCCCATTACTCCATTATACTAGTACTTTACCCATGAGTCCCAATCGTCCCAAAACAATATGTACAAGGATATGACTCGACTTAGCAACCATGTAATCAATTAGATAATTAACTTGGGTTTAAACAAATGTTGTCACAATAATGCACTAAAGATGAGTGCATACAAGGTAGGCTAAGGCGATTTGGGTGTACATTTAAGTGGGGTGTAAACAAATTCTTCCTTTAAGTAAAATGCTTAAAGGTCGAAACGAATAGATAGGCTCTGAGGGGTGTACTAGGGGTATCGTGTACTAAAAATGAGTACAACGCAAAGGGTGTGGGAGAATTACTTGACCAATGTAGCCAATGTAATTATAACAAAAACACAGGTGTAAAACAATGGGTTAATCCTAATGCCTCTTATCATGTAGTAAATCTAAGTACACGAATGTAGTCTCACTTGTGGCCTCGGAATGGTCCTAACGCAAGTTCTAGAATCTAAGTGCTACCGGTACACACATCATAGCATAAATGCTTTTCCTACCAATTCTAGGGGCGAACCTCACATATTTGGGGGTGGAAAATTTTTTAGTGGTACGGTTTTTGTGCTAGTCATATAACTCCTATCCATGAGACGCTCATTAAGATCAAAGTTTCACTCCTAAATGTTGTAAAAAATTTTAAATTTGGCACTAAAATTACCCTAACAGGTGTTTCTCTCAGTTTTATTACACATCTACTATTAAACAAACAAAAATCAAGTGCAATTGTATTCTCTAAAGTATCGTATTTTTACCCCCCCCCCCCCCTTACACTTAAGATGAACATTGTCCCCAATGTTCAAATAACAAGATATAAAAGTAATAAGGTAAAAGAATGAAATCAAATACTCCCCTGATTCGCTCGGTGGATAAAGAAGTAACATGGTTAGATCTTCTTCCAAAGTAATGTTGAAGCTCCATGACTAATGCATCACCAAAAGCTTGATCCAACACACATTTCCTTGTCCAAAATAACCTGTTAAACCTGAGAAAACAAACACGAAAACCTGCATAACATCGGCGGGATAAACTCTATATAAGGATATAATGCTTGTGGAATGATAATTTTGCAGATTCCTGGAGATTATAAGTTATAGATTTAATAAAAACTTTTTTATGAAAACAAAACTTTCAAAAATTTTCAGAAAATTAAACCTGACGCCGTCAGGTTGTAAATCCTGACGCCGTCAGAAATGATCTGACAGAATTCTTATGTTAAGTTTCCGGAAAAATTTTGGAAAAACTATACCTTACTTCCTGGAAATCCTGCAAAACATCATTATGACTTGATACAAGCATTTGACTCAAACAAATACTAATATGTATGTTAATTTATTATTATTACGATTCATGTTCATTTGTGTTCTAATAAACCGGTTTGGATTTCCCTTACACTTAACTTTTGCAAAATACCTTTATATGTAGTTAAGACGAAGTTAAAAACAAGATAAAGCATTTTCACAATTTACTTTTGAACATGAATCAATAATAATAAAATTTAAACATACATACGGAAACAAATAAAATCAAACAAACAAATAAATAAACACACAAAGCAAATAAAGCTTGGGTTGCCTCCCAAGAAGCGCTTTTCTTTATTAACGAGTCTTGTAGCTAGACTCAAAGTCCTTCTACCCTCTATAAGTGAGCTCGTCATCGAGGACGTCTTTAGGGTTAAGCTTGGATTGAAGTTTCCTATTGGTTCGCTTAGTACAATATATCTTTTCAAACTTCTCTCCATCCGGGTCATACAATGTCATCTTAATATGCCATGACCCATCTCCATCTTTGGGTGGTTTGTCCCAATCCCACTTATGATCATCGTCCTCACAATTCCACTTATTCATCCCTAGGTTAATTGGCAAAACTCCTAGGAAATCAATCATCCTCCTAAAAACTAGAGGGTCTTCAAACGGATCCAATTCGGTGTCCCTAGCCAAGAGTTGCTCTACCGTATGTGTTCGGTTAACAAAGTCCTCTTCTAGGTAAAATGGGCGTTGGGGTCCTATGAAGTCTCTATCAATCCAAGGTCTATATCTAGATGGTCTCCTATTTACTTCTAACCAATGGGGTGTTGGTTCATCACTAGTATCATAGGCATGTTTCTTCACATCATAGACTGACCAAGTATCTCCTTCTCCTACCGCTATCTTAGATTCCTTACAATCAATCATAGCACTAGCGGTCGCCAAAAATCCTCTACCTATCAACAAGGGGCATGTAGGGTCGCTAACCATATCAAGGACGTGGAAATCGGCTAAAATGGTTAGTTTTCCTATGTGTACTAACACGTCCTTGACTACTCCAACCGGGTAAGCAACACTCCCATCCGCTAAACCTATTATCACCTCGGTTTCTTCAAGTTTTCCAAGTTTTAGAGAGGTGCAGAGAGGTAACGGAAGTAGGTTAAGGCTTGATCCAAGATCGGCTAATGTGTCATAAGCCTCCGAATTACCGATCTTGCAAGGTAGAACAAATAAGCCCGGATCATCTAACTTCTTAGGTAGCTTGTTTTGAACAAAGGCGGTCCCTTTTTCGCCTAACTTGAGCTTCTTCTCGTCCAACACATCAATAACCGGACTTTCAAGGTGGAGCTCCTTGAATTCTTCGTCAAGGTTTTGAGTGGGAGGTGTTTCAACTATGACTTGGGTTTGTTTGAAACACGTGCTCATGGAATTGACCGAATAATATTGTGGACAAGAACTAGGAGACGAAACCGACGAAATGGCGTTGACGTTTAGTTTCGGGTTCTTGACCGTGTTACTAGGGAGTGCTCCCATTTCTCGGTCATTGAGGGCTTTCAACAAAGTGTCAATCTTATTGGTCATCTCGCTTTGTTTTTGTTTGAAATCGGCTTCAAACTTGGCCAAACGAGCTTCTTGAGATGCCATAAATTGGGACATCAATCCTTCAAAGTTATTGGTACTACCATTGCCGGAAGGATTGTTGTTGAAAGTATGGTTCGAGTTGGAACCACTTGATTGGAAACGATTAGGTGGGTTGGAAGAATTGGTTTGTTGTGCGTTTTGGTTTTGTTTCCACCTAAGGTTCGGGTGATTTTTCCATGAGGGGTTGTAGGTATCACCGTAGGGGTTTGGCTCGGGTTTGAAAGTGTACCACTTGTCTCCCGCTCCGTCGGTACGCGAGGATGCGTAGTCCGCAAAAGCTTGTTCGGGGAGTTCCATGCAATCACGAGTGTCGTGGGGACCACTACATAATTCACATGAAGAAGTGATTTTGTTCACTTGGCTTGAAGGTTTAGGAGCCTCGTAGGATTTCATGAGAAACTTGACTTGGTCTTCAAGTTCTATGATCCTTCGGTCGGAAGTGCTTGAATTGTTCGAAGGCAAAGATATTGCCTTGACCGTTTTATTCAAATCACGGGGATCACTCCAACTTTTGTTGTCATAAAGAGCAAGATCCTCTAGGAGAGCCCATGATTGTTCCGCACTTAGATCACGTAGCTTACCACCGGCCGATTGGTCAATGATTTGCCTTGTGGAGAGATTGATATGGTCATAGAAGATTTGGACTTGGAGCCAAAGTTCTATGCCATGGTGAGGGACTTTTTGGAGTAAGTCCTTGAATCGAGTCCATGCCTCGTAGAGGGTTTCGCCTTGACGTTGTTGGAACATCAAGATATCATTCCTTAGCTTGGTAGTTCTTCCCGGTGGGAAAAACTGAGCAAGGAAACGAGTGGTGAGATCATCCCAAGAGGTGATGGATCCTGCGGGTTGACGCTCTAGCCATTGACTAGCTTGGTCCTGCAAAGAGAATTGAAAGAGACGCAGTCGGGTCGTCTCTCGAGTGGCAACATCAAGGTCTATAGAATCAACGATTTTGAGAAAGTCCTTGAGATGTTGATTAGGATCTTCAGAACGAAGTCCATGGAATGCGCATCCGCTTTGCACCAACCAGATGGTGTCGGATCGCAAGGGAGTGACATTGGCTCCTTGAGTGAGCTCAATGGTGTTTCGATAGCCATGGTGGCTAGGACGGTAGTACTCTCCTAAAGTACGGGCTCTAGGAGGTGGTGGTTGTTGTGGTGGGTTGTTGGGATCGAGGATATTACCACCTTCCATGATGTCGGATGGTAATGGTTACAAACAAAGAAACGAAGAAAAAAAAAGATAGACTAAAGAAAACCTAGAAAAATAAAATAAAAATCTCACTAGAAAGGAATCTAGTGAGTAGACCTATAAAATAAAAATTCAACCTAAACAATAACTATTCCCCGGCAGCGGCGCCAAAAACTTGATGCGTGGTTTTGCAACCTTACAACAGGTTTTACCTCTCAAGGGATCTCAAGAGGCTTACAACCCCACCAGGCAGTGTACCTGACCGATGTAGTATAGTGTAGTGGTAAGTACGGGGGATTGATCGTTCTCCACAGGGAATAGTGTCGTTAGGATTGAAAAATTACTCTAATAGGTCTAAGGGTGAGAGAAGATTCTTTTTGTATTTTTATGTTTTTATGAAAGCAAGTAAAATCTCGGGTTTGAAAGAGTGGGCGGAATTAGTTGCTAGTCAACTAACCCAAATTACTACGAATGCGAATAAAATAAAATAACAGAAAATGAAAAGGTTGATGAAACTTATATGGAGAGAAATGTGTTTACTTAGATTTCCTTACTCCCTAACTATCTTTTACCGGTTGATTAGTGTGTATTAATTGCGTAGATGACGGGTGTATTCCTTAATACCAATCGTGGGGTGGCGTACGTACTTCCCCAACTCTACAAGCTCATACTTCACTCCTATGTCGAGCCGGCTAGGAAGCTCCTAACATGGGATCACTAGAATTCGCTCATGCATTAAATACAACCATAAAAACCTTAGTACGCATTGGTTCATGTTTCTTAAGACGTTCAAGCAAGTTACCGAATAGGAAGTTAGCCAGTTTTCTTAAGCCTAACATAGATAAACAATCATCCAATACAACTAATAACACACTAATAACCAATAATCAATAGCTAGGTTTCATTAGATCTAAGCAAACACAAGATAAATCTAGCCTAACATGTTAATCAAAAGACAAGAACAAGATATAATCAAACAACACATAGACATATTGAATGATTAAATAATCACTTATCTTCAATTAAACATGGGAGATCCAAGGGTATGAAAACCCTTAAAAATGGCAGAAATTCGTCTTAGGGTTTCTCCTCCAAAATTACACACAATAAGTTCCACCCTAATGACAAAAAATTGCAAAACTATATATAGAGTTTAAGGGCTGACGGCGTCACGTTATAGATCCTGACGCCGTCACCTCGCCGCTTTTAGGGTTCCCAGATGGCCTTCCTGACGCCGTCCCTCTTTAGTGCTCCAAAATCCGCTCTGGCCTATCAAGGGGTGACGCCGTCAGAATTGAGCTTGACGCCGTCCCTCTTTAGTTTAAACCGTGATGGCCTTGATCACATTAAAGGGTGACGCCGTCAGATTTTTCATGCAAAATTCTCTGGCTTATCATGAGTAATTTTCATATCCATCTTTTTTTGCCAAGCCGTGACGCCGTCTGGGGAAATTCCTGACGCCGTCAAAGGTACTTTTTAGCCAATTTTGAGACTTTGTCGTTTTCTTCACTTTTATGCTCCAAAAACGTCCAAAATGCTTCCATTTCCAGATTTCTTCTCAAAAGTACTTAAAATGACAAAAGGAACGATTTAGGGCAATATTTGATCAAATAAATACGATTTAAGGCTTAAATGACCCCCTAAAAGCGGTACACTTTTCGCTTCATCAATCAGCATGTAGACATCCACTCCATTCTTTGTAGATACATGGTGAACACCACATGTATCATACAGTCTCCATTTTGTACTCAACTCATGAGCTCGAAAATTCCATAAGATATCTTTTAGATCAGGTTCATACAACCTCTTCAATTCCACCCATAGCTCCTTCTCTTTGTCTTGTATACGATATGTAAATCTAAACATTTCTTTAACCAGACTCCATAGATTGTCCAAGTCTTCTCTATAAAAAATCTTCAGCATATCTTCAAAATACTTATAAATTTCTGAGTATCCTCCTAGCCTGATTATCTTCCAAGCTTTCCCAAATATATCTTTGTGTATCTCCAAATCAATAATTGGACGTTTAGCGTGAATAGGATGATGAACATCCAATGCTTCTGGGATTATAACAATCATATGCTGCTTGAGTCTTTCGTCAGTTAATTCCTCTGCTGTTTCTTCTTCATCTGCTGTAGGTACTTCTTCACCAATCTTCTATTTCTTTGAAGATTCAGACTCCAATATTATACCATATCTTCTTGTAGTTCTACATGGTTTTTCTGTTCCCATGGGAGTAAATGTGTTCACTCTTGTGTAAACCCTTTCAAACTCACTCTTGATCTCCTCAAAACTTCTACCTTGGAACTGCTTCCTTTTGTATCCAGCCATGTTCATCATGTAAACACACATGGTGTGTCTTTGCTGAGCTTTACTAGGTGGTTTACTCCTCTTTTCTTTGGCTTTTTGTTCTGCAGCAGACTTTCTTCTGGAATTTATTAGTTCAACAAGTTGTCTTGACTTCTCATCAATGGACAACACTTCATCTCCTCTGACTTTACCTAACTTTTCCTTTAAAACTTCATCAGCATCAATCATATACTGAACTTCTTGAGCGTGATCAAACATTGCTTCAGTTGCTTGATTTGCAAGTCTTGTTTGATCAAGGAAATATGCAATATCAACAATTTCTGATGTTTCATCTTCCTGTGCTTTATTAGCTACCTCTGCATCAAAACTAATCTGAGCAAGAACACTCTTCTTGTCCTTCTTTGGTGGCTCTTCTTCAATCATAATGCCCTTTCCTTTATCTGCCCTTTGCCTTCTATCATACACATCCATATCTTGTTGATGAGAAGTACCAATATTTTAAGCATCCAAATCTTCTTCACCCATATCTTGCCTCCCCTGAAACTCAACATTCTGTTCAACCAAAGAAATATTGGGGTCTTGATCAATATCAGCTGTCTTCCTCCCCTGCTTGGAAGAAACATCCATGTCATCATCATCTGAGCTTGTAGACTCCACAATATTTTCCTTTCTCTTTGCTTCAAGTGACTTGACTTTAGACTGCAATTTCTTCACTTTTTCAATGACCTTCTTGTAAGCAGTACTATACAACTGCTTTGTCTCCTTGAGTGCTTGCTTTGTCTCCTTGAGTTCTTGCTCTGTCTCCTTGAGTTCTTTCTTTGTCTCCTTGAGTTCTTTCTCCAACCCAGTCACCCTTTGAGTCAATTTGGTACAAATATCCATCAATTCCATTAGTGACACTCTGCCCTCATCACTTCCAGGTGTGTTACCTCCCGATCGAGGTGAATCATGGGGCATTTCCCCCATATTTGGTTGTGAGGCTGATTGAGAACCAGATGAACCTGTGGGTGTGTGATGGGACTCAACTGGGCTTGTCGATCCTTCACCCTGAATGTTTTGATTTTGAACCAACATTGTTTCAAAAAGTGGAACTACTATCCCATTAAACCCCCTAGAATCCATGCTCATGTTACTGAACAGTTTTTGAGTAAGGCAAGGAGTTGGATAAACAATTTTATGAGATAGAAGCAAACTTTTCCGTATATTCAAAACCGTTTGTATAAACCTTGGATACATTAAAAACTTGTATTTGTTATCCACATTTTTCACCATACCATCAAAAATTAATTTTGAAAAGTTAAAAGTCCTGTTTGTTGCTAAACAAATGAGAGCAGTTGCAATATTGCTACTGAATTGCTCCCATGCGGTTTTCTTTGGACTTAAACAATGAAGGATGGTATGTATGAAGAATCTCCATTGTGGGTCAAAACATCCTTTTTGAAAAGTCAGAATTTGAGAAGATGTGTCATACCCCATTCTGGAAAGGTGATGAAAAATTTCAGTATTAGGCAAAGAACTAATACCATTTTCATCTGCTAAATGGAGATGCCTCCTAACAGATGCCTCAATAATAGTTATTATTCTGCCATCAACTGTTGCAATTAACTCTTTGTCTCCATTCTCAAATGTATTGGTAGTAACAGACCACCAAAACTGTTTGATTTGAGAGACATAGATAGTAGGATCGACTGTAAGAGCATAACTGATGTGGGTATTGTTTAGAAAATCTATTATCTGGTGGAAGCGTTGACTCCCTTCTGGTTTCTCCAAGAATGCAACCTGGTTATGCATATCACAAAACTCTAAATTTGCCATGAAAATTGAGTAAATGCTTGATTAGAGTGCTGGGTTATGATTGGACCTACTTCAATTAATTGTTTCTCAAGTTTGAAGAAATGGTATAAATTGTATAAAGAAAGAGAGTTATCCAATTTATAAAACCCTACTCTGTTCTAGAGTTTTTTTTTAAGAGGTAAGTAAAGTAAAGTAATGTAATGTAAAGAAATAGGGAAGAGTGGAAGTAAAGTTTATAGATTTTTGCATGTTCTTATACTAGTAAAGTAAAGTAAATGAAAGTAAGTGGTCCCATTTTATACTTTTTATATTTGTGGAATTACTATTATAACCTTGCTCCATAATAAATACACACTAAAGACAAAGGTTCTTTTTGACATTAACTCATTTGATTTTTGTCTTTATTCACTTTACTTCACTATGAAAGTTGGGACAAAGAAAACCAAGAACACACATAATTTTAGTTTCACTCCATTTCATTCCCTTTCATCTAAAAAAAACTTGATAACATAGTGTAAATAAAGCAAAGTAATTGACAATAGTTACCCCAACGGTTAGAAATAAACCACGGTTAAAACCCAGAAATGGCTACCCAGTACCCAGCAGTACAACGTTTTACTCTAGCAGAACAAAAGTTTGCCTAGCAGTAATAACTTTGTGCATCCACTCCATTCTCAGACAATTAATTAAACATCAAATATTTCATTGATATTTTTTAAGGCTACAAGTATATACATCTAATTATCCAACCTAAATCCTAAACATACTAAAAAAAAAAAAAAAAAAAAACCATCATCCTAAACTGCTTCACTCCATTTCACCCCAACTTGTTAGAACCAGAGCTCCCTTCCCTGCTTCCCATCAATTTCTGGATTTCCTTGAGTCGTTTAAACACAATTTCAAGATCGCTAACCCTCTTTTCTAGATTATAAGGGTCCTGAAACCCATCTTGTTGCTCCCCCTGGTTTTGCAGCACAAACCCATTTTGCTGCTCCACCACAATTTGCTGCTGATCCTCTTCTTTTTGCTGCACCACCTCCTCCTCTTCACCTTCCTCCTCCTCTTCCTCTTCATCTTCTTCCTCCTCCTCCTCGTAGTCACGCAATCCCCAAACCTCATCCCAGTAAAAGTCTTGCGCATGCAGCCAGTTCAAAATTTGACCCCTCATCCACGTATCTACCTTCCTATACGACCCATATTCTGCAATGGGTTCATCCTCGAAAGCAATTAACACTGCGTCAAACAGCAAATTGTTGTTTAACACCCACTCGTACTCTTCAGCATCATTTTGAAACGTAACATTATTTGCTGCCATTGTTGAAGTTTTCTTTGAATTGAAAGGGATATATGTGTTTGTGTGTGTTCTTTGGTATATAGTCGATAGGTATAAATAGGCTGGAGAGGTAGATGAATGGTTCCCAAGACCTTAGGCGGGAAAAGGGATCGACGGCGCGCGCCAAAAGTAAAGTGTCAATTGAAGTTTCACGATTTCCTTTTACCAAGTATTGACTTTTCATGTACAATGAGTTGATGCAACAACAAGTTGTATATCATGCTTTGTGAATAATAAACTTCCAAACTCAATATTTCCAACTATTGATCAAGTGGTGGTTTGGTTTAATTAAGAGTGGCAAGATGTGTAGAAAAAAAAAGAATAGTAGTTAAAAAAAAAATCTAATGGTGTTGACGTGGCGGTGAAAACCAACTATAGCCGGTAACTAGGGATGGCAACGGTTCGGGTTCGTGGCGGGTTTTAGTGTACCCGTACCCGAACCCGTTTATAATATACCCGTACTCGCCCCATATCCCACCGAATACCCGATTAATATTATCCATCGGTTTTTCGGGTTTCCCCGCGGGTATCGAGGTTATCCGTAATTAAAAGTTAAAGAAAATGAATATCATATCAAACGATTTAACGCAACATATCGCAACGCAACGTACTCGGCACGATATTCACCAAAAAAATCAAATGCGCAAGAGGTTTCAAAAGTTAATCATTCTCATTTCAAAAAATAATCTCGTTTTAGCCTTTTAAAAGGGTTTGGTATCCTCATTCGTGTGACGGTAGAGAACACAGACTCACGAGTACTCACTCCAAAAAAACGAATAACCGAATTAATAGTCGAGAAGAGTATTGACAATAACTCGAGTCGAGACGAGATGACGAAAACAAGTCAAAGAGATAACTAACAACAAACATATCAAATAAGATGAGTCGATTGGTAATCGTCTGTATTTTCCCATAATCCCGTTTATTAGTACAAGGTATACTCGTTTTATGATTTAAAACAAGTTTGGACTTACGACAAAATTAATCTTTGGAAATAACAAAATTTCGCCAAGACCCTTTCATTTATCGAACGTTTCCAATTCAAAATACTTTATTGAAAATCAATTTCCCGAGTAATTTATAATATAACGAGTATTTATATAAACCCTCAACCCTAAACCTGATGAACTCAAATAAGTACATTTTATTATCATCATTTGTCCTATTTATTTGACTTGTTTTATTATATTATATATGAGAATTGATACGTTAATGTTTACTTTTGTAATTCTCAGGTAAAAACAAGTATTATGTGAAACTTGGCGATTTTGGACTAATTATGGAGCAAAACAAGCAAGATGTTAAGAGTCTACTGAAATGTACAAGATCAAGATCATTCTGCTCCAGATACGCCGCAACATACTTCTTACATACGGCGTATCACTATCAAGATTTCACAAGTTACAATCCAAGACAGCAAAGGACATGCGCCGCATAGAGAAATGGAGTTACGCCGCATCTTAAGGCGGTGTACGAATATTTCTGAATATATTAATCTTGGACCCTACGCGAAGTTAAGTCAATGCGCCGCATCTACTTCTCCTATGCGCCGCATTTAACCCTCAGACAGAAACTATAAATACCCCAAAGTCAGACGAATTTTGTGTGCAAGATACCATACGTACGAGTACCAAACCAGAGACAAATTCAGACGTATTAGCAGCACAAGACACACACCCTGAACGAAGATACAAGAGCTGTAAGAAGGTCCTGCATGTATTCAATTCATTAAGTAGTTTTGTTTTATTGTATTAGTACACTTTAATTCATCAGGATTGATGGGCTGATGTCATGTGACTACGGAATATCATGCGCACCCCTTAAAATTGCTTTCCCATTAATTAAAGTTTATATGTTGATGTCTTTGGTGACTTTTATTAGTGCATTGATAACCTCTGTGTCTAACTGAGCATTGCTTGGGTCGCCATGCCCCTTCCTCGCCTATTTATTCTATCGTTTCTAGGATAGTGGGATAGACATAAGTGATCATTAAGGGTTTACTCGCCGATAAGATTAGAGCCAACGAGAAAGAGTTAATTATATACACTTCATATAAAACTAGCAATAAAACAAGTGACAAGCTACTTAATTATCAGGACAGGTCTTCTTATTGTCTCAAGTATCTATTTGTGTACGTGTGTGCTAATCGCTGATTCGTGCTCATTAGTTTAGTTTACTCTTTAATCATAACCAAACCGTGCCAGTCTCTCAGGCTGAACCCCTTGCGTTAGATTAGGTTGTATAGCTAACTTAGGATATTAAAATACTGATTAGAATAACTAGATAATACGTTCCACTCTTAGTGATCGACACTCTACTTACCATTATATTCATACTGACCGGGTACACTGCTCGTTAAGTGTGTGTGTTATTGATAAGTCGGCTAAATATAAATTTAAAACTTGAGTAGGCATTAATACTGCTAAACCGCAACGACACATCACGCTCCCATCAAGTTTTTGGCGCCGTTGCCGGGGAGTGAATTGTTATTATCTGTTAATTTGATTAGTATTTTAATTAGGTTTATCTTTTTAGATTCTAACCACTAACTCTGTTGTATATTAGATAGATTGCATTCATTGTATAGTTTGCATATTTTCTGTTTTTGTGTGTTTTTATTTTCTGTAATTTTTGTTTCTTTTTGTTTGTTCTTATTTTTATTTTTATTTTCTGTATTTTTCTGCATTCTGCTATCATTGTATTGTGCTGATACAAACGATACGGCGCATCTGTTTTCACAGATACGGCGTATTGCGTTTAATTTTTATAAAATACAACGCGTTTAATAAATTCGAGTACGACGCATCTTTCCCCAAGATACGGCGTATTCTGTTTTTAATAAGAAATTTTTCTAAACGATAACGCCATACGACGCATCTGTTTTTGCAGATACGGCGTATTTATTATTTAAATTAAAAACAGTTTTCGAATTATTAAACAAATACGACGCATCGATCCCTGTCGATACGGCGCATCTTCTGAATCAAAAATCTTGTATTTTGAAACGTAACGAAAATACGGCGCATTAGCTTCTGTTAATACGACGCATTTAATTTTAATAAATATAAACGATTTTTGATAATTTAAAACTGATACGGCGCATTCTAATTCATAAGCGGCGTATCTGTTTTCTGAATAAAAGTCTGATTAAATTTTAACGTAATAAGATACGGCGTATCCAACTTTTTGGATACGGCGCATCGTCTACAGATATCAGCAAATTTTATTTTACTTTTATTGTTTCACTCTTCTTTTGCACGAGTAAGTTTTATTTCAGGAAGATGGACGATCCGGATATTACAATGGAAGAATATGTCAAGTTTATAGAGGAAAGAGCCTTGAGCAATAATCAGGTGTATGATTGGAAAAGAGCAAGATATGGTGCACAAGTCATTGAGACGAAAGAAATCACTATGGAAGAATACTTGATTTTAGGACAAGAAAATTCAAGGAAAGAAAGAAACAAATTGCCATTTCAACACACTTGGTGTATGTCAAATGATGATGAAGAAGATTCACATACCGTGAAACCAATTCCGGCAATTGTTATTGATAGTACTTTTTCTTCGGAGATTGCACAAGATGATGTGTATACGGAACCTTACGTTGAAGAATATTCTGCAATCGTATTACCACCATTAGACAATCCATCGGATGAAGATGAAAAGTATTCTAATTTTGATTTCGAACCATTTGACGCAATTGTATATGATGACATATCTCAACCAGATTTTGACCCAACGAGGGATTTTGAAGAAATCTGGGATGACTTGTTTAAAAATGAAATTCGGGACGATGCTGAAATTGCAAGACCACTAGTTAAAGATGGAGATTCACAAGATGAATTGGAGTCACTTACAACACAAAGTGGTACAAATTTATTTAATATTATTAATCCCATTACTAATAATCTTGCTAGTTTTCCTAAACAGGTTGCAAAACAAAAAAATGATGAGGTGAAATTTATTACACTACCTATTCAAACACATGAAGCACCTGTGATCAACCCGTTTTTGGTGGAGCTCGAGGAAGAGTTTGGTGATGAGATCTTAAACATTGCTATGATTGATGAAGATGATGATTTCGACCCTATGAAGGATATAGAGGAACTCGAACTTTTGCTTGCCAAAGACCCTTTCTCATCTTCTGCGGAAGTCAAGGGACGCCTTACTACCAAAGAGACTAACCAAGAAGAAAGGAGACTCATTTTTCCTCAACACACTACTCTTTCAGATGGAATGGTCAAGTCATTCAATTTATCAACCAAACCGGGTAAGGATAGAAAAGATGTACATATATTGCCAAGGTATGATCTTTATTTATTTCTTCCATTTTTACTAGCAAATTTACACTCTTTTCGTGTTTATTGCTATTATTACCCGCACCTGATCCCAAGTGGGGGGGACAATACCTTAATACACAGTAAATAAGGGTGGAGTCAGGCTCGTGACTCGAACAAAAACAAGCGCTTCGTGGGAGGCAACCCATGCTTATCTTTTGTGTTATTTTCTGATTTTGTGTCGAGTCTGTCAGACCTGTAGAAGATACGGCGCATCTCAATCCTAAGATGCGACGCATCGCCTGCACTGGTCATATCTTATTTAATTTTCTGCATTTTTATTTTTGACTTTAAAACTTTCTGTCAGTTTATTTAATGCGGCGCATCCCTGGTTAAGGATGCGACGCATCTTTTATTCTGATTCGTATTTATTCCAGGCTCGATACGGCGTATCTTCTTCCATAAGATACGGCGTATCGACTGACCTGATGATTTTCATTTTAATTTTTTAGTTTTATTTTTACTAACTACTAATGTATTATGCAAGTTTGAACCTTCTTAACTCAGGTGTGTTAAAGTCTGAATGGTATTATAGATTCCTGTATTCTTGTGGATACATCATTTTTGAAGCTTAAACGTTCTCATACACAAGAAAGTTGATTTTTGCTCTTATACGAATAATGGAGGATCATACCGAGCAAATCTCAGGGGAGTTTTACTGTTCTAATTCTTTTATTTTCCAGTTTTTAACCTTTGACACAAACAACGAAGACGTTGTTTAACTTAAGTGGGGGGATTGGAGAATTAGAACACTTACTTGCCCTAAACTTTTTCAAAATATGCTTAAAATATACTTAATATGCTTAAATTTTAACATTTTTATAGCATGTTTTTGTTTAAAGTCTAAATTACATAGCTACACACGTAACATTATTTCCAAAAATTGTGAACTTATCAAAATTCACAAATCTATGAGTGTGCCGGTGACTTGTAAACTTTAGAACTTGGCTTATATACTATTCGAGACCACCATAATAAGTATTATCTATATAATTGGAATGACTTGTCTAAATTGGTAAATTTCTAGGATTACACCCAAATAGCCTTTATATGCTATGTATTATTAACTAACTACACTGGTTAGTTAACCCTCGTATAAACCCTTTGTTACTCTCACTTTTAGAGTAAGATACCCCTAGAAAAACACTCAGAGCCATTCCTTTCATTTCTTACACCTTTGTTATAATGTTTCGATACACCCTTACACCTTAGCCTACCCTGTAGATTAAAATCCATGGTTAATTGCTTTAGGCAAAGTGTGTTTCCTTACATTACCTGTGTTCGCGTGCGTAATTCATTATCTTTGGTTAGGTCAGGAAATTGCACAATGCAATTGGTATGAAAATAAATATTGTATAACTTTGAGTTTATTTTTCGTGTGTTTACTACTTTCACTATTACAGTTATTTCTGAAAGTATGAAGAGTATGGAAGAATTATCCGGAAAAATAGTGATAGAAAAGTTGTGAAATTTTACACATATATGTTGATCCCATTAAAAATAAAAAATAAAATAAAATAAAATAAAAATCGAAAAAATAGAAAAGAAAAAGAAAAAGGAAAAGTTGGAAGTTTGTTTTAACCAACTTATGTAAAGTTTTGTATTAAGTGGGAGATATCACCACTATTTGTTGTATATTATATTTATGGATTGAATGCGAGTTGGCCGTTATGGGAACGCCAACTAGGATTATTCTTTGATTGAGATATTGTTGAGCATAATTCGTGTCTACCTAAAGCGTGTGTTTCAAGTGTTAAAGCATGAGTTATTCAATGATATGAGTCTTATTCACGGGATGGTTGGGAAAGTAATTTACCACACTTAGGATTTTAATTTATCTGTTTTGTTTATTTTTCATTTTACACCAATTTGTATCCCAAATATTATCCATACCCTATATCGTTCTTCATCCAAACCTTTGATTTATTGAGATTAGGGATTTGAGCAATCTTAAGTATCGTAGTCGTGGATTCGGCTATGTATTTATGATTTTGTCGCCCTTTTTGATATAATATTATTGGTAAAGATTACTTGGTCCTATCTTTAGCCCATTCGAGTTAAGGATTTGAGCAATTGCAAGTATCGTGGTCGTGGATTCGATCATGTATTTGTGATTTTATCGCCTTTTCTGGAATTTGAGATCGATAGAGATTAAGAAGAATGATCAACCCTTAACCAACAAACCCTTTTTACCGCTTTAGACTTGTCATTCCTTGGCTTTAGTGGGGGAGATGCGTATACTTGCCAAGCTTATGATAGAATATTCGTCACGACTGGATAGTTAAACGATTAGATTTGCTTTTATCGAAATATTTTATTTTATTTCTAATTCGTTAAGTGTTTGGTTGTGCAATTATGACAAAACGAATACATGCTTAAATATAAAAATAAATCCTAATATCTTTTAGGATACATTTTCATAAGATTTATTCTAAGGTTTACTTGGGGACAAGTAAAGTTCAAGTGGGGGGATAATTGATGAACTCAAATAAGTACATTCTATTATCATCATTTGTCCTATTTATTTGACTTGTTTTATTATATTATATATGAGAATTGATACGTTAATGTTTACTTTTGTAATTCTCAGGTAAAAACAAGTATTATGTGAAACTTGGCGATTTTGGACTAATTATGAAGCAAAACAAGCAAGATGTTAAGAGTCTACTGAAATGTACAAGATCAAGATCATTCTGCTCCAGATACGCCGCAACATACTTCTTACATACGGCGTATCACTATCAAGATTTCACAAGTTACAATCCAAGACAGCAAAGGACATGCGCCGCATAGAGAAATGGAGTTACGCCGCATCTTAAGGCGGTGTACGAATATTTCTGAATATATTAATCTTGGACCCCACGCGAAGTTAAGTCAATGCGCCGCATCTACTTATCCTATGCGCCGCATTTAACCCTCAAACAGAAACTATAAATACCCCAAAGTCAGACGAATTTTGTGTGCAAGATACCATACGTACGAGTACCAAACCAGAGACGAATTCAAACGTATTAGCAGCACAAGACACACCCTGAACGAAGATATAAGAGCTGTAAGAAGGTCCTGCATGTATTCAATTCATTAAGTAGTTTTGTTTTATTGTATTAGTACACTTTAATTCATCAGGATTGATGGGCTGATGTCATGTGACTACGGAATATCATGCGCACCCCTTAAAATTGCTTTCCCATTAATTAAAGTTTATATGTTGATGTCTTTGGTGACTTTTATTAGTGCATTGATAACCTCTGTGTCTAACTGAGCATTGCTTGGGTCGCCATGCCCCTTCCTCACCTATTTATTCTATCGTTTCTAGGATAGTGGGATAGACATAAGTGATCATTAAGGGTTTACTCGCCGATAAGATTAGAGCCAACGAGAAAGAGTTAATTATATACACTTCATATAAAACTAGCAATAAAACAAGTGACAAGCTACTTAATTATCAGGACAGGTCTTCTTATTGTCTCAAGTATCTATCTGTGTACGTGTGTGCTAATCGCTGATTCGTGCTCATTAGTTTAGTTTACTATTTAATCATAACCAAACCGTGCCAGTCTCTCAGACTGAACCCCCTTGCGTTAGATTAGGTTGTATAGCTAACTTAGGATATTAAAATACTGATTAGAATAACTAGATAATACGTTCCACTCTTAGTGATCGACACTCTACTTACCATTATATTCATACTGACCGGGTACACTGCTCGTTAAGTGTTTGTGTTATTGATAAGTCGGCTAAATATAAATTTAAAACTTGAGTAGGCATTAATACTGCTAAACCGCAACGACACATCACGCTCCCATCAAAACCCTAAACCCTAAACCCTAAACTCTAAACCATAAACGCTAAACCAATCCGTAACTCAAACAATAACCAAACGAATAGTCCAATAAATCGAAATATGTTAGTGTACGGGTAGCATGTCTCGAATAGTCCAATATCCCTCGTGTGTTTCGTTTTTATCCCAAATGTCACACGAAAGGTTTTCAAAATCGAGATCCTACTTAAGATCCTATGGTAAAGATCCCGATCTTTACCATAGGATCTTAAGTGGGATCTCGATTTTGAAAACCTTTCGTGTGACATTTGGGATAAAAACGGAACACACGAGGGATATTGGACTATTCGAGACATGCTACCCGTACACTAACATATTTCGATTTATTGAACTATTCGTTTGGTTATTGTTTGAGTTACGGATTGGTTTAGCGTTTAGGGTTTAGAGTTTAGGGTTTAGGGTTTAGGGTTTATATAAATACTCGTTATATTATAAATTACTCGGGAAATTGATTTTCAATAAAGTCTTTTGAATTGGAAACGTTCGATAAATGAAAGGGTCTTGGCGAAATTTTGTTATTTCCAAAGATTAATTTTGTCGTAAGTCCAATCTTATTTTAAATCATAAAACGAGTATACCTTGTACTAATAAACGGGATTATGGGAAAATACAGACGATTACCAATCGACTCATCTTATTTGATATGTTTGTTGTTAGTTATCTCTTCGACTTGTTTTCGTCATCTCGTCTCGACTCGAGTTATTGTCAATACTCTTCTCGACTATTAATTCGGTTATTCGTTTTTTTGGAGTGAGTACTCGTGAGTCCGTGTTCTCTACCGTTACACGAATGAGGATACCAAACCCTTTTAAAAGGCTAAAACGAGATTATTTTTTGAAATGAGAATGATTAACTTTTGAAACCTCTTGCGCATTTGATTTTTTTGGTGAATATCGTGCCGAGTACGTTGCGTTGCGATATGTTGCGTTAAATTGTTTGATACGATATTCATTTTCTTTAACTTTTAATTACGGATAACCTCGATACCCGCGGGGAAACCCGAAAAACTGATGGATAATATTAATCGGGTATCCGGTGGGATATGGGGCGGGTACGGGTATATTATAAATGGGTTCGGGTACGGGTACACTAAAACCCGCCACGAACCCGAACCGTCGGCTATAGTTGGTTTTCACCGCCACGTCAACACCATTAGATTTTATTTATTTTATTTATTTTTAACTATTATTCTTTTTTTTTTCTACACATCTTGCCACTCTTAATTAAACCAAACTACCACTTGATCAATAGTAAAGGGGCAATTAATCCCTTTACCGATCAATTGTAAACAGACAAAAAAGTCAGTAAACCCTAATCAAAACACACATTCTTCTTACTCCCACGGCGGATTCCCACGGGTAACAGTAGGATCCTGGGGCAATTAAACCAAACCACCACTTGATCAATAGTTGTTGGGTCCATAAATACCCAATTATCTAAAACAGGATTTGAACACAAATTAAGCCAAGTGTTTACCAACAAAGAACAATTCAAGTCACTGAGTTAACAGTAACTCAGTGAGTCATCTTCAGGATGCTTAAGGCGAATTCAAGGCGAAGGATTCACTCCTCAGGAAGGCGGTACTTCCTGAGTGAGACTTAAGCCGAAGAAGAAGATGATGGGTTCAGTGAGTACTGACAAGAGCTCACTGAACCCCTCAGTCTCCTGAACAACTTAAAGACTGAAGACTAAAGACTGAAGACTTAGAATTAATCTAAGACCTGAAGTAAAGGCGGGATCGAGCGGGAAAGTTTGAAAAGGATAAGGACAAGTCTTATCACGCCGAAAGAGAAATTTCCTTAATACGGCTTAAAGTCAGAGAGTGGTTGGGCAGACACTCTAAAGGATCTTTTAGCCTATTCCCAATATAGATTATTGGTAATGACAAAACACTGTTGTACTTTTGTCAGACCTTCGTAGGTCAACTTGTACTTTAGTTATAGGTCTTTCTTTTATACTTGTGTATAAATAGATAGATGAGGAGAAAAGTGAATCAAGGTTGTGCACTAAAAGCTTAGACTTTCACAGACCACTTTTCTCCTCCAAAGAACAACCTACTCACTGAGATAGCTCAGTAGGGTCTTTTAGTTGTCACTCAAGAAAAGCTTGAGTTTAGAAGAGGAGAACCCCATACCTTGTCTATTCAATCCCAAAGTGTTTATTCCGCAAAACACTTTGGGTAATAGATTCTTTGATTAATTTCTAATAAGAATTTAAACGTTGAAAAACCTTTGTTGTTTTTATATTTACGTTCTAACTTATTTGGTAAAATTAATCATACTTTGTATCAGTCGTAGTACACGATTAGGATAACTTTCTAGTTATTTCTATAAGTGTAACGGGAACAACAAGTGGTATCAGAGCCAGGTTTATAAAATCTTTCCAAAACTAAGAGTGCTCAAGGTTTTTAAAACCAAGATCCTACTATGGCTGATATAAATGTGCCCCAGCTAGTCGACAAAAAGGGAGGTAGCTATTCAGCTGTTGCTCCCAGACTAGAAGCTGGTAAATTTAGCAAGTGGAAAAAGCGCATGCTTTGCTACTTGACTGGTATGGAACCATACTACATCACTTGTATCAATGATGGTCCCTATGTCCCTAAAACTGTTGAAGGTTTAAACAAACCTGAAGCTCAGTGGACTATAGATGAGAGAAGGGTGGTCAACCAAGACCAACGCCTGAGAAGCATAATTATATCTTGTCTTCCTGACGATATAATGGAATCAGTCATTAACTGTACATCAGCCAAACAAACATGGGTTGACTTGGTTCATAGCTTCGAAGGTCCCTCAGATACCAAGGAAAATAGGATCATGGATCTTAAACTTGAGTATAATACCTTCAGGGCCAAAGACTCTGAAAGTCTCTCTGAGACCTACACTAGGTACAAGACCCTAATAAATGAGTTATCCAATGATGGTGTAGTTTTGTCTAAGCATGAGATCAATGTTGGCTTTGTCAACTGTCTCCCTCAGAAGTGGTTAAACTTCTCTCAGGGCCTTAGGAATGCTAACCACATTCAGACCCTTGAGCTTGCTGAGATCTATGGGAAGTTTGTCTATGAAGACAACCTAATATCAAGAAGATACCCAGACTCAAAGAAAGCTCTTGAGACCAAAAAGGCCCTGACTTCCTCACCCATATCAACTGCCTTTTATTCTAATGGTATTGTGCAGGATTTTCAAGAGGATTCTGATGATGAGGTTGATGATAGAACCAGTGAGGAGTACTTAAGTGACTTACACTTGGAATTCCAAGAAAGAGCACTTCTTGCAAACTCAAAATGTTTTATCAAAAGAAATCAGACAAACTTTTCAAAAGCTAAAGCAAATGAGACCACTGAATGTTTTAAATGTGGTAAAAAGGGTCATTTTGCAAAAGACTGCTATTCAAAAACAACCTCAGAACCCTCTTATAAATTTTCTGGAAACAGTTCTTCTTCAAGAGCTAGCAAATTTCAACCTAAAATGTTTCAGTCTCCACAAACTTTTCAAAGTAGTCAAAAAGATTATGAAACTAAGTATAGGTTGGCAAAAGCCAAGCTTGCTCTTCTTGAGGCCACTCCCTCAGTCTCTCAGGCTCCAGCTCCCAAACCTGTTCAGTCCAAGAACAAAGTCCTTATGGCTGAAGCTTATGACTGGGATGATGAAGAGGTCTCTGATGATGAAGAAATTCATGTGAGTGCACTGATGGCAGTTTCAGTTGGTGATCAGCTGGCTGTTGGAAAGAGCCATGCTAGAGATGGAGAATGGGTGAACATCACAATGAAGAAGGTAAACATTTTACTTTCAATGGATGATGATTCTGATTGGCAGTCTTATTTAAATTATATTTCTGTTGATCTCAAGTTTGTAGAAGAACAAAGGCTTAACCTACTTTCAAAATATAATAATCTTGTGGTTGAATTGAACAAATGTAGAGATGAATTGCTTGTACTGAAACAAACCAAGCTAGAAGTAGTCACACTACAAATTCAAAACACTGAGATTTTGAAAAAGAACCAAGCCCTTCAAGCTGAACTTGACAAAGAAAGAGCTGTCATAAAAAGCTGGACTAAAAAGAACCCAAGAGTCTATGAATCTGTCAGTATGAATCCTAGTGAGAACTTTAAAGTCATAGGAATTAACCCACTCACTGACACCCTCAGTGAGACTGACAAAGAAAGAGTCTTTATTCCAGCTGGCATTGCTTTTGAGCAAGAAAAAGAACCCAAGTCAAATGACTGGATTGTCAGGGACAACCCAGTCAGTAAGTTACCCAACTTTGAGACTGGGAAAATCTTGCTCCCTGAAAGTCAGGCATTGAAAAGCATGCTAGGACTCACTGAAGA
Organism: Artemisia tridentata subsp. tridentata; assembly: GCA_021014915.2. NCBI lineage: Eukaryota > Viridiplantae > Streptophyta > Magnoliopsida > Asterales > Asteraceae > Artemisia > Artemisia tridentata. The sequence continues at coordinate 342,364,855 of CP139507.1, read as the reverse complement.
ACCCAATAACACTGAGTTAATCACTGAGTCAGAATCAGAATCAGCTATACCTCTCCCACCACTGAAAGTCCTTCAGGGAGCTTCTCCAAGCTCTGACCTCACCCCATTAGTCTACTCTGATCATTCTCCAAAGGAGAAATCAGGATCGGGAAATACAATCCTGAAAAGGCTAATCCCTGAAGTCTCAGTAAATACTGATGACTCAACAACTTCAGTCCCTTCTGAAGCAAAAGTCTCAGTAAACACTGATGACTCATCTACTTCAGTCCATTCTGAGGTAAAATCCCAAAGTCCTGATCCAAGAATTGATCAGTTGACTGAGATGGTCAGGAAGCTGAGTGAGAAGATTGAATCTTCTGAGAAAAATCCTAAATCTAAAATTAAGGAAACAAAACCAGCCTCCTCAACCTCCAAACCCAAAACCAAGCCCGCCAAACCTCGGGTGATATGTGAGCTGTGTGGCTTTAATAATCATGTTGCTGATGATTGCTACAGAATCCTTTTCTGCATGGTATGCAAAAAGGAAGATCACAGAACCTCTGATCATCAGTCATACACAGCCTCAGCTAAGATGGCAAACTTTAAATCAGTTGCTCTTAAGTATCCATCTGATGCTAAGCAGAGAATGAAAAAGGCAAAGCCTTTTCCCTCTTGCCCTCATTGTGGATTCAATGACCACCTCCCTGAGGATTGCTTAATGGACACATGCTGTGACCTATGTGGTGATCCAAATCATGACACCTCAGGACATGATGAGGTCATTCAGGCAAGGAGAGGAAAGAACAAATCATCCTCTCAGTCTGCTGAGTCTTCCCTTGCAATAAAATGCAAGATTTGTGGGAGCTCAGTCCACTCAACCACTGACCACAAATCATTATCTACTTTCAAGCAGGCTTTTAAAGCCAAGCCCTCTATGAAGAGGGGTCCTAGAAAAAACTGACCCAGTCTACTATTTGTGCAGAGACATGCCAGGGAGCCAATTTGGCATCTAGATAGTGGATGTTCAAGGAGCATGACTGGTGTGAAGCAGTATCTGCACAAATATGTGGAAGAATCAGGACCCAAGGTGGTATTTGCTGATAACTCATCATGTCCCACTGAAGGTTATGGTTTAGTAAACTGCAATGGTATAGTCTTCACTAGGATAGCTTATGTAAATGGCCTTAAGTATAATTTGATCAGTGTCAGTCAACTATGTGATGCTAAATACATAGTTCAGTTCGATGATAGGCAAGGAACCATCTTCAATGCAAACAAGGAAGTTGTCCTTATTGCACCTAGAAGACAAGATGTTTATGTGTTAGACATGACTAGTCTGACTCAGAATGGTACTTGTCTCTTTGCTAAGGCCACTGAAACTCTCAATTGGATTTGGCATAAAAGACTCTCCCATCTGAACTTCAAAAACATAAATCATCTTGTGAAACAAAATAAGGTCCTTGGCTTACCATCTCTTGTGTTTTCAAAGGATAAACCCTGCTCAGCTTGTGAAAAAGGCAAACACAAGAGAGCATCCTTTAAAACCAAAACCAACTTTTCCATCAGGAACTGCCTACACCTTCTTCATATGGATCTCTTTGGACCCATCAGTCCTAGATCTATTAACCATGAGAAGTATACTCTGGTCATAGTGGATGAATACTCAAGATACACTTGGGTTTACTTCCTGACCAAAAAGAGTCAGGCAGCAGGAACCATCATGTCCTTTGTCAGGAACATTGAAAATCAGAATGACATCAAAGTCAAACAGATTAGGACTGACAATGGGACTGAGTTCAAAAATCATGAACTTGAAAGTTTCTGTGATGAGAAAGGTATCCATCAAAACTTTTCCTCACCTTACACACCTGAGCAAAATGGTGTGGCTAAAAGGAAAAACAGAACACTCATTGAAGCTGCGAGAACAATGCTAAATGGATCAGTCCTTTCAAAACATTTCTGGACTGAAGCAGTCAAAACTGCCTGTTACACACAAAACAGATCCATCATTGTCAAGAGACATAGCAAGACTCCTTATGAGTTATTCAAGCGAAGAATCCCTGACATCAGCTACTTTCATGTCTTTGGGTGCCCTGTGTTTATTCATAATCACAAAGACCACCTAGGGAAATTTGATGCTAAGGCTGATGATGGATACTTCCTAGGATATTCTCTTGTCTCAAAAGCCTTCAGGGTGTTCAACACAAGGAGACAACAAACTGAGGAAACATTTCATGTTACCTTTGATGAGAGCACTGAAGTCATCAGGTTCTCAAATTCCTCAGTGGAAGAGATAGGAATCGATGACTCATCAAGATACCCTCCTGATGAGTTCGATCCTGAAAACAATCCTTCCACTCAGTATCAAGCTGATGCTGATATCTCCTATCACATCCTCCCTCATAACCTTCCTCACCCAAGCATCACTGAGTTTATTGAAGCACAAACAAACACTAACTCTAACAATCAGGTTGTTCAAGGTGCTCAGGAACCAAATAATCTCAGTGATCAAACCAATCATTCAGACACCCATCACCCTGAAAGCCCTCATGTGTCTGAACCAATCCCTTCACCTCTACCCAATATGGCCTCCACAAGTTCTAATCAATACCCAAGACCTCAGGACAGATGGACTAGATCTCAGGATATAGAACTAGTCAATATTATTGGAGTGCCTACTGAAGGCATGCTCACCAGAAGCATGGCTGCTAAATTATCCGCAGCCTCAGCCAATGAATGCCTATTTGTGGATTTCATCTCCACTATTGAACCCAAAAGTGTCAAAGAAGCACTTACTCATCCTAGTTGGGTTCAGGCCATGCATGATGAATTGGAACAATTTGACAGAAATAAGGTGATGACCTTAGTCAAGTGTCCTGATGGAGTTTCAGTCATTGGCATGAAATGGGTATTCAAAAACAAATCAGATGAGAATGGCATAGTCATCAAAAACAAGGCCAGATTGGTTGCCAAAGGCTTCAACCAGCAAGAAGGCATTGACTATGAGGAAACATTTGCACCAGTTGCAAGGATGGAAGCCATCAGGATCTTCCTTGCATTTGCAACCTACATGAACTTCAAAGTGTACCAAATGGATGTCAAAAGTGCATTCTTAAATGGGTCACTGAAAGAAGAAGTTTATGTCCAACAGCCTCCTGGATTTGAGAGCAATGAGTTTCCTGACTATGTCTGTAAGCTTGACAAAGCCCTTTATGGACTGAAGCAAGCTCCCAGGGCATGGTATGAAACTCTCTCATCCTTCCTGATCCAAAACAAATTTGTCAGAGGCAAGATAGACAATACCTTGTTTATCTACAAGACAAATGATGATGTTATACTTGTTCAAGTATATGTTGATGACATCATCTTCGGCTCAACAAGTTATAAACTTTGCAAACAGTTTGAAAAATTGATGGCAAAGAAATTTGAAATGAGCATGATGGGAGAACTGACTTACTTTCTTGGCTTACAAGTTAAGCAGACTGATAAAGGAACCTTTATCAGTCAAGAGAAGTATGTCAGAAGCATACTGAAAAAGTATGATCTCAGTGACTGTGCCTCAGTCAAGACTCCCATGGTCCCACCAAACAACCTTGGTTATGACCTCACTGGTAAATCAGTCAATCAGACTCTATTCAGAGGAATGATTGGGTCACTGATGTATCTCCTTGCATTAAGGCCAGACATCCAATTCTCAGTATGTTTGTGTGCCAGATATCAATCTGACCCTAGAGAATCTCATCTCACTGCTGTAAAAAGGATTCTCAGGTACCTGAAAGGTACTCCGAGCCTTGGATTGTATTATCCTAAGTGCTCAGGGTTTGACCTCAAAGGATACTCAGACTCTGACTATGCTGGATGCAACATGGATAGGAAAAGCACCTCAGGCTCCTGCCAATTTCTTGGTGGAAAATTAGTCTGTTGGAGTGCTAAGAAGCAACAATCAGTTGCCATGTCCTCAGCTGAAGCTGAATATGTTGCAGCAGCTAGCTGTTGTGCAAATGTACTTTGGATGAAAAGTTAACTCAGTGACTATGGCATTCAGTATAAGATGGTACCCATCTTTTGTGATAACACAAGTGCAATTGCAATTTCCAACAACCCTGTTCTTCATCAGAGAACAAAACACATTGATATCAGATATCATTTCATCAGGGATCATGTCATGAATGGTGACATCGAATTACACTTCATCCCTACTGAATATCAGTTAGCTGATATTTTCACCAAACCTTTGGATGAACCAACTTTCACTAGACTGAAAGCTGAGTTAGGGATGTTGGATATTGAGACTCAGTCCACTGATTGAATCCATCCAACTGAAGTGTACATTCTTAGAACCTCAGGTCCCTGAATCAATGTGTCCCTCAGTGTTAAGTATCACTGAATCCCCTTCCTGAACCATCAGTAACTAAAACCCAAAGTTACTGAATCCCTCAGTGAATGAAAAGTCATTCAGGGTCCTCAAGATGTCATTCAATGCTAACTTAAATGCTCTAAGTATTCTGTTAGTAAATGTCCTAGGTTGGTGACTGATATCCTATTTAATATAGGAATATATGTCTCTCTGGCATACACATCTTGGGCCCCCACTTTCCCACTTGGCATTAATTGCCTATCCAATCACATTATAGAAATGTGATGACTCATCTCTGCAAACTACACTTTTTGCAGACGGCTCAACTGTTCACCATAATGGTTGCCGAATACATGGGGAAGTGGAATCGTGGCATTAAATGCGGACTTCAAATTTTTATAAAACAAATTTCAAATTTTTGAAGCAAAATGCTTTATGCCCGAAATACCCCAAACCTTTCCACTTCCCTATAAATACCCATCCAAAAGAATACACACACACGCTTTTAGAAATTTATAAGCAAACTCTGCCCTTTTTTATTTCTCAAACAAAATTGTGTATGTGTTCTTAGCATTAAGAAATATCCGACCATTTTTTCGACCTAAACCCGATCATCAAATGGCTTCTTCTAATGCTATTACCACCGCCCCAAATGTGAGCTTCACAATGGAGGGCGTGGATTTAACCAAAAACAATGTGGTTGGAAACTTCCATTACCCGCAGCAATATGCGGGTTACAAGGATGTAGTTAAGTATTTACAAAACTGCTTCCTTGCCACAACTTTTACAACCACCCCAGAAGTCATCTACAATGACTATCTCAGGGAGTTTTGGTGTACCGCAACGGCCACTAGCCCTAAGGATACCAAAGAGTCGATCATCACTTTCACTGTGATGAATGGGACTAAAACTCTCTCCCTGAACTACAAGACCTTCATCAAAGCCACTGGTCTTAACTTTGTTGACAACCTTGAGGCTAACCCTACTGATCAGGAAATAAAAGCTGAAATGCTTTTCCTAGGGCCTCATGATGCTAGGCGTCCTGGCGAGTCTCCTGAAGCCTTGTTGGCTAAGGCTCCAATAGTGAAGACATGGTTTCACCCTGTCTGGAGACTTATGATGACATTCGTCATTCAGGTACTCGGAGGAAACAAATCCTCCATAGAGCAGTTGAACTCATCACAACAATTGATGATGTTCAGTCTCTTGGAGGGTAGAAAAATAGATATCGGAGGAATAATCTTCCGTGACCTCGTGTCAAAGCTCTCAGGGAAACATAGGCAAAGACATATGTCTTACCCTAGGTTCATTTCCTGTGTGCTTCAGGACCTCCTTGGTTCTGACTACTTAAGGTCTGATGATGAAGGTACAAAGCCTGACATCTTGCATAAGACCAACTTTAGTAGTGACATTACTGAGGTAGATCCAGTCGGCTTGACCACCTATATGCTGACGGTGATTCAGGGTGCAAATGTATGCTCACCAGTTCCTTCACCAACCAAGGTGAAGAAGAAGAAAGGAAAAGGGGGACAATCCAGTAAGGTGGTTAGACCTAAGCCACTCGCCACTGAGACTGTTGCCTCAGGCACCAAAAATGTTATTGTGACCTTGACTTCTCCGACTCCCATAACAGAGACCACTTTGGCCACAAAACAACCGCCAACGGAGGGTACTGGGCAATCATCCTCAGTATCCTCGGGCACACCCTTTCCTAATGTCCCTACTGACAAAAACAAGTCAGGTGGGTCAGGAGCATCCACCCATTCACATCCCAGTGAAGGCACTGATAGATCACAATCAGAGCCTGAGGGAGTACAGGGTTCTATATCCTCAGTGGGGCAGCACTACTCCACTGATACGGGGACCCACACCCACTCACATCCCGCTAACGTCTCTAAGCAATCACACTTAGAGTCTCAGGGAGTTCAGGCCTCTAAATCCCCAAAAGGACAGTACAATCCTGATGGGAAGGGAGGCCATCAACACTCACCAATAGTACCTCGTGATTCTACTGGAAAACACCCATCAGTAGATGAAGGTGCTCAGGGGGACAAAGACTCAGGGGGAAACAAACCACCCGCTGATACGAAACCCATCACCCCCTCAGGCGGTCCAATTCTCTCAGGAACTGATCCTAATAGTCAGGCTGGGCAAACCCCCCCAGTTATTATGACTAGTCAGGCTGGTACAACCCCACCAGTTATTATGGCTAAAGGATCAGAACCTGGCCACAACGAAAGTGAGCCCTCTTTTGAGGGGGAGCTGGATACCCTGAAGGCTCCTTCTCTGGCTGACTATGAAATTTTGTTGGCTGATGAGTCAGAGGAGGAGACGGATTTCGATTTTGGTGATGATGAACCTCTTCCTGAAGTTGAGGAGGAAATGGAGGGCCCATCTGAGCAACAACTCTCTTCTCCTCCTCCTGAGGATCAACAACCCAATTCACCATCATCTTCATCATCATCTTCATTAGGTGCCTCTACCACCCCTGAATGGTTAACCAAGTATGACAATGTTCATCCGCCTACTGAAAGAAGTATGGCCAAGTACCTTCGCCATGCCAACGAAGGTCTGTATAATGCTCTCACTGATGAACTCATGGATCAGCATACTGAAGCGGCGGCCTCCTATGCCGACTTCAGGGCCTCAGTTGAAGAATCTCAGGACAAAATTCTTCAGGCTACAAAGCTCGCTGACAAACAACTTGGGGAACTGACTAAAACCTTTGATGAAACAGCCACTGGTCAGCATCAGGAACTTGCTAACCTCCTCAAGGCTGTTGAATCAGTTCAGGATCAGCTTTCTGATGATCCCAAAATGATTCAATCAATGAAGGATCATATGGCCATTCAGTCGACTGCCTCCACCAACCTTACTGAGCTTCTTAGGCTCTTTCAGGGGGTAGATATCAAAGGTCTCAGGGAAAACCAGGATTCCATTCTTCAGGCTGCCATGGAATCCAAGGGGCACCTCACCAACCTTTCCTCAGCCATGGATCAGCTCTCACAAACACATAATGAGCTGATCAGCCACTTTACCAACCGTGTCACTGAACTCTCCACCACCCAACAGGCAATGGCTACCGAACTCAGTGCCGTGAAGAATGATGCTTCTGAGACAAAGTCAATGGTCTCTGATATCCTCTCAATTCTTCAGGCCTCTCATGTACAACCACCTCCTCAGTCAGCAGGTCTTTCCACTGAAGTTCCTAAACCTGCTGAGGGGGAGAAAAATGATGACATCCCTGATCCTTCCTCTGCCTTGGTAACTGTTCCAAATCCTGAGGAATCTACGAGTCAACCTCCTCTCACTAACAAAGGGAAGGAGATTATGACTGAAACCTCTCCTCCTGAACCACACTTAGTCAAGGCTTCAAACATAAGACAACCAGATCCTGAAGTACCGTCTTATGTTGACTTAGAAGATGGGAGAAGAGTCTATGGGACTCAGGAGGAACTGGCTAAGATCTTAGATGAGGAAGATCGCAGGAAAGCCCATGACCTCACCACATCCACCATCTATGAGGTTGCTAAGGAGGAAATAAAGGAGTCTGAGAAAGAGATTCAGGAAGGAGAGTTCATCAAGCTTCAAGCCCAACTTCTTCAGAAACACAACAAGGAAGCCAAACTGAAGCAAGAAAAGAGGCAAAGGGCATATGAGAGGTATGTATGGCACATGACCAAGACAAAAGGTGAAGGCAAAATCACTGACATCACCATCCACCCCACCAAACCTCTGAGCCTAACTGTCCATAGAGGTCCAAGAAAGTCTGAACATCTTCCTGAAGTAAAATTTTCAGACTATGGGATAAGAGAATGGGATATGATGATGCCTATCCTGAGGAAGAAAACCTCAAGCAAGAATGCCCCAATCATCATCAAGTCACTGAGTGCCAAGTATGAGGAACTCGCAAAAGTGGCAAAGAGTCTGGGCATTGACCATGATGAGGCACTTGCTTCTCAGGGACTAACAATCCCTAAATATACTCAGAAGGTTGGGAAGAAAAGGAAAGCTGTAGCTATGGAGCCTGAACAATACATAGCTGCACTTCACTGCAACAGAGTTCCTCCTCAGGGAGTAAAATTCCGTCCTAACCTTGTCATTAAAGAACCTGAGTATGGCATCTTCTTCGTGGATGAGTTTGGTCAGGAAGCCTTTCAGAGAGTCTCTAACATTGACAAAGTGGAAACGACAACACTCCTAGCCTACAAACTGATGGCACTTAATATCAGGAGCTCTAACAATGAGGAGTTTGTTAGGCTGATGGATCAGTTGATGAAGGAACGACCTGACAGAGAAGTGTTAGCGTCGAAGAAGGCAAAGCTTGAACTAATGGGTATCCGTCAGGAACCTTAATTATCTTGTTTAGCTGATAGGACTTTGTAATGACATGAATAAAATGCTGTCCCATGTTTATGTTAAATTGTAGTCCTTACTGTCTTCTGTATATTCAGTATGAGAAGAAGCCATAAGCTCACTCATACTGATCATTAACACTTAGGCATAATTTATATCCAAATAGGGGGAGATTGTTGGGTCCATAAATACCCAATTATCTAAAACAGGATTTGAACACAAATTAAGCCAAGTGTTTACCAACAAAGAACAATTCAAGTCACTGAGTTAACAGTAACTCAGTGAGTCATCTTCAGGATGCTTAAGGCGAATTCAAGGCGAAGGATTCACTCCTCAGGAAGGCGGTACTTCCTGAGTGAGACTTAAGCCGAAGAAGAAGATGATGGGTTTAGTGAGTACTGACAAGAGCTCACTGAACCCCTCAGTCTCCTTAACAACTTAAAGACTGAAGACTAAAGACTGAAGACTTAGAATTAATCTAAGACCTGAAGTAAAGGCGGGATCGAGCGGGAAAGTTTGAAAAGGATAAGGACAAGTCTTATCACGCCGAAAGAGAACTTTCCTTAATACGGCTTAAAGTCAGAGAGTGGTTGGGCAGACACTCTAAAGGATCTTTTAGCCTATTCCCAATATAGATTATTGGTAATGACAAAACACTGTTGTACTTTTGTCAGACCTTCGTAGGTCAACTTGTACTTTAGTTATAGGTCTTTCTTTTATACTTGTGTATAAATAGATAGATGAGGAGAAAAGTGAATCAAGGTTGTGCACTAAAAGCTTAGACTTTCACAGCCCACTTTTCTCCTCCAAAGAACAACCTACTCACTGAGATAGCTCAGTAGGGTCTTTTAGTTGTCACTCAAGAAAAGCTTGAGTTTAGAAGAGGAGAACACCATACCTTGTCTATTCAATCCCAAAGTGTTTATTCCGCAAAACACTTTGGGTAATAGATTCTTTGATTAATTTCTAATAAGAATTTAAACGTTGAAAAACCTTTGTTGTTTTTATATTTACGTTCTAACTTATTTTGTAAAATTAATCATACTTTGTATCAGTCGTAGTACACGATTAGGATAACTTTCTAGTTATTTCTATAAGTGTAACGGGAACAACAATAGTAAAGGGCCAATTAATCCCTTTACCGATCAATTGTAAACAGACACAAAAATCAATAAACCCTAATCAAAACACACATTCTTGATTCTTCTTATTCCCACGGCGGATTCCCATGGGTAACAGTAGGATCCTGGGCCACCTTTCATTTCATCTTTGTCTTTTAATTTAGCTAATGGTAATAGTTTGAAAAACAGACGTGGCAAACAAAAACACGCAAACAATGAATCCAAATGACAACAAAGGTATGTTTTTAATGTTTTCACATATCAGTTGATGATTCATTGTACAATAATTAGTAACAGGCTTTTGATCTATAAATGGTGATGTTTGGGGTTGTTGTTACCGATTCTAATGTAAAGCTGTGTGAATTTATTGTTGAATGTAAAGCTGTGTGAAGTTTTAATTTATTCAAGTTTATGCTTTAACAGGTTCAAAGACAAAAATCCCTAGGTCCAAATTCAAAATCATTTCCAACAAGGTATATACTAAAGTTGTTATGTGTTTGTGGCTAAAGTTGTATACCTTAATTATACCATTAATTAAATTTTTTGAAACAAATGGTATGTTGAACTATTAGGAGGTATGGGAAAACACAGATTGGAAGAGAAAAAGCCCTTTCTATTTCTCTAGCGATGAAGAATCTGGTGATGCTGACACAAAAGGTGTGAATTTATTGTTGAATGTAAAGCTGTGAGAATTTTTAATTTATTCAAGTTTATGCTTTAACAGGTTCAAAGGCAAAAATCCAAACAACAACAACAACAACAACAAACCCAATCCCGCCGGGGCAGGGTATGGGGGAGGTAGGCTATAGACAGACCCTACCCCTACCCCAAGGTAAACCCGGGAGTAGAGAGGCTGCTTCCAAAGAGACCTCCGGCACTAGGTCCAAATTCAAAATCATTTCCAACAAGGTATACTAAAGTTGTTATGTGTTTGTGGCTACAGTTGTATACCTTAATTATACCATTAATTAAATTTTTTGGAACACATATGGTATGTTGAACTATTAGGAGGTATGGGAAAACACAGATTGGAAGAGACGGAGCCCTTTCTATTTCTCTAGCGATGAAGAATTTGGTGATGCTGACACAAAAGGGGTAATAATGGTCCATTTAATAAGTGTTGTTTCGCTACCTTTATCACATTCTCAAGACTTAATCCATTATATATACTCGTTCAACTTGTAGGTAAATGACAAAGATGAATCCTCTGAAGCTACTCCCAAAACTCAATCCTCTCAAATACCAGTTGAAAAGGCACATAAAAATAAATTTACTCAGGATATTGTCTTGGGACTGCCGTATAATTAAGAAGATGTACCAACCGATGGCCGTGAAGAAGACTTCTCGTACATTAAATGTGTTGAGAATTATGTAAAGGTGGTGATCATCTCGACTATTATGAACTAGAGGATAATTAGTTTAATATGGTACGTAGTAGCAGTTATGAGTAAGAAGATGTACGTTGTATCAACCGATGGCCGTGAAGAAGACTTCTCGTACATTAAATGTTGGGCCGTGAAGAAGACTTCTCGTACATTAAATGTTGTGTTGAGAATTATGTAAAGGTGGTGATCATCTCGACTATTATGAACTAGAGGATAATTAGTTTAATATGGTACGTAGTAGCAGTTACGAGTAAGAAGATGTTGTATCAACCGATGGCCATGAAGAAGACTTCTCGTACATTAAATGTGTTGAGAATTATGTAAAGGTGGTGATCATCTCGACTATTATGAACTAGAGGATAATTACTTTAATATGGTACGTAGTAGCAGTTCTGATATTTAATTTGGATAAATGTAATTATTAATGGTGCAGTAACTGGTAACTAGTGTAGTTTAACTATATCTATTTTATAACTGTAATGATAGTATTTTGGTTTGTTAAATGGTAGCAATTTGTGTTCTTGATGTGATGATTGCACAGTTAGATTTTATGGTAGCAGTTTATGTTGTTGATTTGATGATTGCACATATTTATTTAATGGTAGCACTTTGTGTTCTTCATTTTTCATGTTGGTTTATGATTTAATGGTAGCAGTTTGTGTTAAATGGTGTCAAGTTGTGTTCATGATCTTGGTGTAATTGTGTAAATTTGAGTTCTTGATTTGATATGCAGTTTGTGTTCATGATCTTTGTTCTAGATCTTGGTTCATGATTTGCGATTAAGATAATGATATATAACATTTTGAGCCAAAATTTTGATTTTTTCAAGTTTATGCTTTACTAAACAGGTTCAAATTTAAGGCAAATTTTTAAAATAATTCAATTGTTATTTTGAAATTAGAATTTGGAGCCAAAATTTTGATCCAAAATTTTGAAATCGCCTAATTAGAAGCGGGTACCAAGAATAAGGTACGATTCATCTTCTTCCTATACCCTTTTTTCTCTCCTAAAAAAAAATAATAATAATAATAAATAAATTAAAAAAAAAAAAAAAAAAAAAAAAAAAAAAAAAAAAAAAACTGCAAAGAAAACACAATAATCAATTCTTATATCACCATTACTCTCAAAGCCAGAATCATTTTCTTGTACCCATTGTTACTCAAGAGTCATGGGAATTCAACCCATTGTTGATAATCATCTTTTTCTTCCTGCTGATAATGAACATGATGATAACAACATGGACTATGAATCCGAAAAGTATTCTGATGAGGAAGATCTAGATGCGCCTGGAACCAACCAATCAGATCGGATACTAGCTAAGAGAGGCATGACCAGGCTATTTAACTTTCGCATGAAATATGGAAACCCTGGTGGAATAAAGCTCAAGGTAACCTTCGATGCATTGAATAGGGTATCAGGGTTACACAGAGCACTGTTTACGAGTTTTTTAGGAGATCTGGTTCGTGAGCACATAGGTTTGAAGAATCTTTCCTGGAGGAATGTGAATAAAGAAGAAAGAGATAAACTATGGACTGACATCACTGTACATATATACTACTGTATTTTTTAACCCAGTACTACATAATTTTATCTATGCAGTTACATTATGTGCAACTAATTAACAACATTGTGTTAATCTTTGCAGCGATATTTTGATGTTGACGTGACATTCAGAAAATTGGTAATGACTCGTCTTGGTAAACTGCTAAGGACTTTCAGAACGAAGCTTAGAGAAGAATACATTTTGCCCCACCTAAATACACCTTCCAAACTAAATGAAGTCCCGGCCAAGTATAGTCGATTTGTGAAATCAGAAGACTGGGTCGAGTTTGTAAACAACACGACCACCGATGAATACAAGGTTTTAATTAGTCATCTTTATTTAAGTCTATATGTCATTTCATAATTTTCAGTTTGCAGCATTACCACATGTAAACGCCTTATGATTTTGTGTTTTTAGAAGATAGCTGATAAAGCTAAAATGTCGCGTTCCAAAAATATTTATCAGCATAAAATGGGACGAGGTGGATATGTTTATTTGAAAGAGAAAATGGTAAGATCACATGTGTATGCACCTTCATATTTTCGTTTATCTTGTTTTAACTTTACATGTGTATGCATTTGATGTTTATTAGATCGAAAATAAAGAGATTGAAGCAGATGAAGAACCCCCGCGTGGTATAATGTGGTTGAAAGGAAGGGTAAACAACGATGGTGAATTTCCAGATGATGAGATCACATCATTGGGAGATACACTTGTAAGTTTGATTGCAAATTCTAATATTATGCTTATATACCAGCAGGATTAAATGTGTACTAGCAGTAGTAAATTGTGTACTAGCAGTGGTAAACACTAGCCATATTTGTAATTGAAGTTCATGAGCATCACTAACTCCATCTGAGCAGCATTGACACAAATAAGAGCATCAGTTACTCTAACAGCATCCAGAAGACTTTTAATCCCAACATTTTCTATATTTTTTTTTTTGCAGAAAGAATCTGATGACCAGATCAAGAAATTGTCCAATGAGATTACAGAAACAAAAATAATACTTACTCAACTGATGGCACAGTTGAGTCAACAAGGGGTGCAGTTAAATTTGTCATCTCAATTGCCAGTAGCCTCAAATGCAAGCCAACAAGGGTCTACAAATTCCCAATCGCAAGGAAATGTGTCTCCAACACAAGGAGTACCAACAGTATGTATTTCAACATGTTTCTTGTTATTCTTTTGTTTATATAATGTAACGTGTTTTATATATACATATAGGAACCTGCTAAAACTGTCGGACCTAAGAAAAAGCCTAAGTCACGACAAAACGGGCCTCCAGATTCCCAATCAGAACAAAATGTGTCTCCAACACAAGCACTGCCAACAGTATGTATTTCAACATGTTTCTTGTTATTCTTTTGTTTAAATAATTTCTGATATATGTACATGCAAAAATTCTTTTTTTAAGCCATTTAACTGCAAATTGTGGCACTTAAAGAAATCAAATACCGTTGCTTTGGGTACATACATGTGTTTTTTCAACGTACATATATATAATTCTTGATATATAATTCAATGTTTGATACAAGCGTCTTTTGTTACTACAGGTTACACTGCCAACTACAATGCAAAAGAAAAGTGACAACAACTGTGGACCAACAGCACCATCGAAGCGCAAAAGTAATGTCTCTATTGAAGCCCTAAAGCAAGCTATGTCGGCGAAGAGTCAAAAGTCTTTAAATTATGGTACTTGAGAATTTGATTATGTACGACATTACAATTGTATATTCTGTTCAGTTATATACATTCGAGTTTTATTCAATTTCAAATTTCTTTTTGTTTATGATTCTGTTTTATATATATAATATACTCATTCCAGCAGCACTAGCATAGTACTAGCAGTAGCAACTCTGCTCCAACAGTACTAACTAAAAAATACCAGTAATAACCCTGTGACAAAAAGATGCAGTCACGTATTATGGTCACGCTTATCAACATTATTGGTCACTCTTTGTTTAATTCGATGTGTGACTAAATATTACAAAAGGCCACACAAACATAAAATTCAAGTGGCCATTGGATGATCAATAGTCACACAAAATACAAATTTCTTCACTTTAAACAGCATATGGTCACACTTATTAACACTTTTGGCCACTTTATGCTTAAGTGTATGTGACTAAATACCCAAAACAAACATGCTTTGTGTGACTGAATATTACAAAAGGCCACACAAACTAAAAATTCATGTGACCATTGGATGATCAATAGTCACAAAAAATACACATTTCTTCACTTAAAATAGCATATGGTCACACTTATTAACACTTTTGGCCACTTTATGCTTAATTGTATGTGACTAAATACCCAAAACAAACATGTTTTGTGTGACTAAATATTACAAAAGGCCACACAAACTAAAAATTCATATGACCATTGGATGATCAATAGTCACACAAAATACACATTTCTTCACTTAAAACAGCATATGGTCACACTTATTAACACTTTTGGCCAATTTATGCTTAATTGTATGTGACTAAATACCCAAAACAAACATGCTTTGTGTGACTAAATATTACAAAAGGCCACACAAACTAAGAATTCATGTGACCTGATGCGTGGTTTTGCAACCTTACAACAGGTTTTACCTCTCGAGGGATCTCAAGAGGCTTACAACCCCACCAGGCAGTGTACCTGACCGATGTAGTATAGTGTAGTGGTAAGTACGGGGGATTGATCGTTCTCCACAGGGAATAGTGTTCGTTAGGTATGAAAGACTACTCTAATAGGTCTAAGGGTTGAGGAAGATTCTTTTTTATGTTTTTATATTTTTATGAAAGCAAGTAAAATCTCGGGTTTGAAAGAGTGGGCGGAATTAGTTGCTAGTCAACTAACCCAAATAACTACAAATGCAAATAAAATAAATAACTGAAAATAAAAAGTTGGTGAGAACTTAAGTGTAGAGAAATGTGTTCACTTAGATTTCCTTACTCCCTAACTATCTTTTACCGGTTGATTAGTGTGTATTAGTTGCGTGGATGACGGGTGTATTCCTTAATACCAATCGTGGGGTGGCGTACGTACTTCCCCAACTCTACAAGCTCCTACTTCACTCCTATGTCGAGCCGGCTAGGAAGCTCCTAACATGGGATCACTAGAATTCGCTTGTGCATTAAATACAACCATAAAAACCTTTAGTACGTACGCATTTGGTTCATGTTTCTTAAGACGTTCAAGCAAGTTACCGAATAGGAAGTTAGCCAGTTTTCTTAAGCCTAACATAGATAAACAATCATCCAATACAACTAATAACACACTAATAACCAATAATCAATAGCTAAGTTTTCATTAGATCTAAGCAAACACAAGATAAATCTAGCCTAACATGTTAAACAAAAGACAAGAACAAGGTAAAATCAAACAACACATAGACATATTGAATGATTAATTGATAACTTATCTTTCAATGTAACATGGAAGATCTCAAGGCAAAAAGCCTTGAAAAAGATGCTAAAATCGTCTTAGGGTTTTCTCCCAAAAATTCCACACTAAGCTCTCCTCCTTAATGACAAAGAATTGCAAAACTATATATAGATTTTTACATCTGACGGCGTCACCTTATGGAGTGTGACGCCGTCACCTCGCCGCTTTTAGGGTTCCCGGATGACCTTCTTGACGCCGTCCCTCTTTAGCTCTCCAAAATCCGTTCTGGCTTATCAAGGCTTGACGCCGTCAGACCTTGAACGTGACGCCGTCCCTCTTTGAATTAAGCCGTGACGCCCTTGATCAGGTTAAAGCGTGACGCCGTCAGAATTTACATGCAATTTTCACTGGCTTATCATGAGTAAATTTCACATCCACCTTTTCTTGCCAAGCCATGACGCCGTCCAGAGTAAAATCTGACGCCGTCAAAGGTAACTTTTAGCCGATTTTTGAGACTTTGTCGTTTTCTTCACTTTTATGCTCCAAAAACGTCCAAAATGCCTCCTTTTCCAGATTTCTCCTCAAAAGTACCTAAAATGACAAAAGGAACGATTTAGGGCAATATTTGATCAAATAAATACGATTTAGGGCTTAAATGACCCCTTAAAAGCGATACACTTTTCGCTTCATCAAATACCCTTACACTTGAGATTTGCTTGTCCTCAAGCAAATGCGCTTTTATTCTAATCAAAATACAAGTTAGGGGTCATTTAATGCAAACATAAAAGTAATTACAACAAATAATCGTTCCACTTCAATCATAATAAGCACGGAGATTATAAACTAGCACCTCACAAGTAGTGTTTAGATACTCACATCTCTCAAGTGTCATCAAAATAAATCTCATAAATGAAAACGGATAATATCTCTCACTACCTGTCATAGCAAATAGATTACCATAGGCTTGGGAAAGGATCGAAAACCTCCTCCACTAGGCGTAAACACCTAAGATAAACTATCAAAGAGGGCTTTTAAATGGGTTATAACGTTAGGTGTAGGGAAAAGGAAAACACGGTTTTGTTGGATAAAGGATGTTTTACTGGTGGCGAGTTAAAGATCTTGATCAATTACATGTACTATACAATGTTGCTAAGCCAAGACTAGACTCGATTTAAGCTAATGAAAGAAAATAACAAAAACATAAAATAAACATAAAATAAAACGGGATGGTAGTCCGTATGTTTTTTTCTACTTTTCTTTTTCTCATTTTTTTTTTTATTTTTCTTGATTTTTCGATTTTTTTTTTTTTTTTTTTTTTCATACACTCTTGCCCTACCATCCAAAATAATACATCATAGGGGCGTTGCATTCCCCTTACACTTGAATTTTTACATAACTTTACAAATAACTATTCTAATGACTCGAATTAAGATAATCGAAAAACTTGGAGTACTTTTAAAATATTTAGCACATATGGGGGTAATGAATGATGTTCTTCCCCATTACTCCATTACACTAGTACTTTACCCATGAGTCCCAATCGTCCCAAAACAATATGTACAAGGATATGACTCGACTTAGCAACCATGTAATCAACTAGATAATTAACTTGGGTTTAAACAAATGTTGTCACAATAATGCACTAAAAATGAGTGCATACAAGGTAGGCTAAGGCGATTTGGGTGTACATTTAAGTGGGGTGTAACAAATTCTTCCTTTAAGTAAAATGCTTAAAGGTCGAAACGAAAAGATAGGCTCTGAGGGGTGTACTAGGGGTATCGTGTACTAAAAATGAGTACAACGCAAAGGGTGTGGGAGAATTACTTAACCAATGTAGCCAAAGTAATTATAACAAAAAAACACAGGTGTAAAACAATGGGTTAATCCTAATGCCTCTTATCATGTAGTAAATCTAACTACACGAATGTAGTCTCACTTGTGGCCTCGGAATGGTCCTAACGCAAGTTCTAGAATCTAAGTGCTACCGGTACACACATCATAGCATAAATGCTTTTCCTACCAATTCTAGGGGCGAACCTCACATATTTGGGGGTGGAAAATTTTTTAGTGGTACGGTTTTGTGCTAGTCATATAACTCCTATCCGTGAGACGCTCATTAAGATCAAAGTTTCACTCCTATATGTTGTAAAAAATTTTAAATTTGGCACTAAAATTACCCTAACAGTTATTTATCTCAGTTTTATTACACATCTACTATTAAACAAACAAAAATCAAGCGTAATAGTATTCTCTAATCGTACTTTTACCCTCCCCTTACACTTAAGATGAACATTGTCCCCAATGTTCAAATAACAAGATGTAAAAGCATAAAGTAAAAGAATGAAATCAAATACTCCCCTGATTCGCTCGGTGGATAATGAAATTACACGGTTAGATCTTCTTCCAAGGTAATGTTGAAGCTCCATGACTAATGCATCGCCAAAAGCTTGATCCCAAAACATTTCCTTGTCCAAAATAACCTGATAAACCTGAGAAAACAAACACGAAAACCTGCATAACATCGGCGGGATAAATCTATATATAATGATATAATGCTTGTGGAATGATAATTTTGCAGATTCCTGGAGATTATAAGTTGAAGATTTTAATAAAAACTTTTTTTTTTTTTTTTTTTTTTTTTTATAAACAAAACTTTCAAAAATTTCTGAAAATTAAATCTGACGCCGTCAGGTTATAAACCCTGACGCCGTCAGAAATGACCTGACAAAAATTTTCATTTTAAGTTTCCGGAAAATTTCTGGAAAAACCTTTACCTTACTTCCTGGAAATCCTGCAAAACATCATTATGACTCGATACAAGCATTTGACTCAAACAAATACGAATATGTATGTTAATTTATTATTATTACGATTCATGTTAATTTGTGTTCTAATAAACCGATTTAGATTTCCCTTACACTTAACTTTTGCAAAATACCTTTATATGTAGTTAAGACGAAGTTAAAAACAAAATAAAGCATTTTCACAAATTAGTTTTTAACATGAATCAATAGGAATAAAAATTAAACATACATACGGAAACAAATAAAAACAAACAAACAAACAAATAAACACACTAAGCAAATAAATAAAATAAAGCTTGGGTTGCCTCCCAAGAAGCGCTTTTCTTTATTAACGAGTCTTGTAGCTAGACTCCAAGTCTCGTACATTACGTCACTTCTTCACCAAAAGTTATATCTTCCTCATTGATCATCTCATTACCATTCTCTTGATAATGCTTGACTCGTTGTATATTTACAGTGAATTCTCTATCTTCGTCGTCAATCAACACAACGGCTCCGGTTTTAGAGGAGCTCCTTACGGTAAAGGGTCCATACCATCTAGATTTAAGTTTCCCAGGAAATAGTCTTAAGCGAGAATTATATAATAAGACCTTGTCTCCTTATGAAAACTCCTTTGGTCTCTTAATCCGTTGGTCATGCCATCTTTTTGCCCTTTCTTTGTATGTAATGGAAGATTCATAAGCCTCTAATCTCAATTCATCGAGCTCTTGGAGCTGTAAGAATCTATTTGTTCCCGCGACCGTATAATCCAAATTGCAAGCCTTAAGTGCCCAATATGCCTTGTGTTCCAGTTCTACTGGAAGGTGGCATGCCTTGCCATATACCATACGGAACGGGGTTGTCCCGATTGGCTTCTTATAAGCGGTTCGAAATGCCCACAAAGCTTCATCGAGCTTAAAAGACCAATCTTTTCGGTTTTGATTAACCGTTTTCTCCAATATTCTCTTTATGGCTCTATTAGTGTTTTCGACTTGACCGTTGGTTTGAGGATGGTAAGCGGTGGAGAATCGGTGAGAGACTCCATATCTTTTCATAACTTTCTCCATTTGCGAATTGCAAAAATGGGTTCCCCTGTCACTAATAAGAGCCTTCGGAATTCCGAACCTAGCGAACAATTTTTTTAAGAAATGAATTACTACCCTAGCATCGTTAGTCCTAAGGGCTTGTGCTTCTACCCATTTCGAAACATAATCGATGGCCACTAAGATGTATTCATTCCCACCTGAAGATAGGAAGGGTCCCATGAAATCAATTCCCCAAACATCGAAAACCTCACAAACTTGTATATAATTCTGTGGGGCTTCATCCCTCCTAGAGATATTCCCAGCTCTTTGACATGCGTCACAGGTTTGTATCATTCCCTTCACATCACGAAATATTGTAGGCCAATAGAATCCTGCGTCGAAGACCTTTCGTGCAGTAGTGTTCATTCCGTGATGTCCTCCCGATGGACCGGCATGACACTCTTTCATAATTCTGACAGCCTCTCTTTCCGAAACACAACGCCTGACTACCTGATCCGGACATCTTCGGAATAAGAAGGGTTCATCCCAAAAGTAGTACTTTAATTGATTAAAGAACCTCCTTTTTTCATGCCTGCTCATATGCTCAGGAATGACTCTACTCGCCAGGTAGTTAGCATAATCCGCATACAAAGGTTCAGAATCATTTATTGACATGAGCTGCTCTTCAGGAAATGTTTCCCGAATCTCACTCTTGTCAGATTCAGCGAGGTTGGGGTTTTCGAGACGAGAGAGATGATCAGCCGCAAGATTCTCTGCTCCTTTCTTATCACGAATTTCAACATCGAACTCTTGCAATAGTAGGATCCAACGAAGTAACCGTGGTTTAGCATCCTGTTTAGCGAAAAGATATCGAATGGCTGAATGATCCGTAAAAACAACCGTTTTAGAAAGGACCAGATACTGGCGAAATTTATCAAAAGCGAATACCACGGCTAGTAATTCCTTTTCAGTGGTAGTGTAGTTTTCTTGAGCAGGATTCATGGTTTTGCTAGCGTAGTATATTGGCTGAAAGTGTTTGTTAAGCCTTTGGCCTAATACTGCTCCAACAGCATAATCACTAGCATCGCACATGATTTCAAAGGGTAACTCCCAGTTAGGGGTAACCATAATTGGAGCTTGGGTAAGTTCCTGCTTCAATAGATCGAATGCGTCCTTGCACTCTTGAGAGAAGTCGAACGGGGCATCCTTCATGAGCAACTGAGTCATTGGTTTAGCTACTTTTGAGAAATCTTTAATGAATCTCCTATAGAAGCCAGCATGACCTAAAAAGCTACGGATTGCTTTGACAGTCGTCGGATAGGGAAGTTTGGATATAGCTTCAATTTTTGCCCGATCTACTTCAATTCCACTTCCTGAAATTTTGTGCCCTAGCACAATCCCCTCTTTTACCATAAAGTGGCACTTTTCCTAGTTTAGAACCAAGTTGGTCTCCTCACAACGTTTGAGCATTTTCTCAAGGTTAGCAAGACAGCGATCAAAAGAGTTTCCAAAGACTGAAAAATCATCCATGAAGACCTCCATGCTGTCTTCCATTAACTCATGGAAGATTGCCGTCATGCAGCGCTGGAAAGTGGCGGGGGCGTTACATAGTCCAAAGGGCATTCGCTTGTAGGCGAAGGTGCCATAAGGGCATGTAAACGTAGTCTTTTCTTGGTCCTCAGGAGCGATAGGGATTTGGAAATACCCTGAGAACCCATCTAGGAAGCAGTAGTACTCATGCCCTGCTAGCCTTTCCAACATTTGGTCGATAAATGGGAGAGGGAAATGATCCTTTCGGGTTGCATCATTTAACTTCCTATAATCAATGCATACACGCCATCCAGTTACCGTTCGTTGAGGCACTAACTCATCCTTATCGTTCTTCACCACCGTCATTCCTCCCTTTTTTGGTACAACCTGTACAGGACTTACCCATGGACTGTCCGAAATCGGGTAAATTAGCCCTGCATCTAGGAGCTTAATGACTTCCTTCTTTACGACTTCCTTTATGTTGGGATTTACTCGCCTTTGAGGTTGCACGGTGGGTTTATAATCCTCCTCCATGAGGATTTTATGCGTGCAAAAGGTAGAGTCAATCCCCTTGATATCGGCTACACTCCATGCTATAACTCCTTTATATTTTTTTAAAACTCCTAAGAGTTTATCCTTTTGTTCACTTTTCAAAGAAGAGCTTACGATTACCGGAAGTTGATCTTTTCCTTGAAGGAAGGCATATTCAAGGTTGTTCGGGAGTTCCTTGAGTTCTAACGTGGGTGGCTCGATGATGGAAGGTTTAAGTTTGTTCTCGGGTTTACGAAGATCAAGCTGTTCGATTTCTTGTCTGGGATAGAAGGAGACTGCATTCACATCCATAGTCTTCTCCTCCTCTAGGATGGGTAAGAAAGCTTCATCTCGCAACCAACCAGCTTCCACCTGTTCATCTACACAATTGTCAATCTCGTCGGATAGTTCATTGATTTCTTCGATGAAATATAACTGATTATCTGCCTCGAGAGAAAGATTCATTGTGTCTTTGATGTCGAAGGTTAAGCTATCGGCCCCCACTCGTAAGGTTAGTTTGCCGTCATGGACATCAATAACGGCACGAGCAGTTGCAAGGAATGGTCTTCCTAGAATGATGGGCACAAAATCGTCTTCTTCCATTTCTAGGATGACGAAGTCAACTGGAAATTTGAACTTCCCTACCTTAACCAGCACATTCTCGCATATTCCTAAGGGGTATTTGACTGATCTATCGGCAAGTTGGATGCTCATACGGGTTGGTTTCAACCCAGAATACCCTAGCTTGAGGAACATGGAATGCGGCATAAGATTGATGCTTGCTCCTAAGTCGGCTAAAGCATTTTTGACTGAAAGAGATCCAATTGAACAGGGCAAGGTGAAACTACCTGGATCGTCCACCTTCTTTGGTAGCCCTCGTTGAGTCACCACAGAACATTCCTCTCCTAAGGTTACAAGACCCTCGAGCCCTTTTCTGTTGGTTAGCAACTTCTTGAAGTATGTACTATATTTGGGCATATGGTAACATGCATCAAGAAGGGGTATTGTGACGACCGAATTCCTCAAATATGACAAGAATCTTTTATTATCGTTTTCGACCTTTTGATTCTTGAGACGGGACGGGTATGGGACTTTAATGGGCTGTTTGGTTGGAGTAGGTGGAGAGGGAGTTACCGGAGGGGTTTGTTCGGGATTCTCATCGTTCACATTATCTTCCTCCTCATGAGGGGTGTTGGGCTCCATGACGTTAGATGGTTGAGCTGGGTAGGGTGGATCCTTAGTAGTTGTTCCAGCACGAGTGGTGATGGCGAGTAAGGGATCTCTTTGAGGTTCGCCAAGGCTGTCGAGAGTGGCGTTGAGCTCTGCGAAATTGGCCCTCACGTCATTTTGTTGGCTAATGATAAGGTTGTCGAGACCATTTAGTTGCAGATTCTTTTCAAACGTGAAATGCCCGAGATCATCCTCAAAGGTGCTCCTGACCTTATAGTCAGGATATTCTCCTCCTCCCTCTTCTCTCACAAGATTTCCCCAAGGGGTGAAATCATTGTTTTGGTAGAAAGTTAAGAGCGAAGGATCATCGAAGATATCGTAGCTTGACAAGCATGCTTGTTCGGTGGTGGTATCATCCTCGCATTCCTCCACTTCATGCGGGCCACCACATTGATCACAGATCAAGTATGGGTTTGATAACCGCTTAGTTGGTTGCGACTTGTCTAGATAAGATACCTGATCATTCAATCTACTCACCCGGCTAGCAAAATGAGGCTTTTTCATGATCTTGGAAACGCTCATGATCGAATCGGGTTCATCCCAGGTATCTTCTTGATCATTCGCGTATTCCTCAATTCTATTCCATCCTTCCTCAACGCTTAGTTTGGCTATTTTTCCTTTTGATGAATTATTAATGCCCAATTGGTCGTTTTTGGAGACACTGTCATAAAAGATTTGGACAAGAAGCCAGAGTTCAATGCCATGATGAGGGACTTGTCTAATTAGATCCTTGAATCTAACCCAAGATTTGTGAATAGGTTTTGCTGGTCCAACATGGAAGCGGAGGATTTCGTCTCTCAATGTTGAAGTTCTTCCTATGGGAAAGAATTTCTCATAGAATTTTGAGATAAGCTGTTCCCATGTGAAGATGGATTCGGAGGGAAGTTGGTTATACCAGTTTCCGGCTTTTTCACAAAGGGTGAAGGGAAAGAATCGAAGCCGGGAGGTATCTCTAGTAGCCCCATCCGTATGGAGGGTATCCACTATTTTCAGGAAGTCCTTGATGTGTTGGATCGGATCTTCAGTTTTCAATCCGTGGAATTTGCATACACTTTGGACAAGCCAGATATCGGTTGCACGCAAGACCCCATCCGTGCGCTCATTTGGAAAAACGATAGCATTGGAAAAACCACGAGGGGTGGGAGAAGAGTAGTCCTTGAGACATTTAGGGATTGGGATTTCGGGAACTTCCATTTCGTGATTGGGTTGAGGGCTAGGAGGTGTAGAATGATGATTGGATTCTTCCTCGGAGAGGGCATCATCAAAATTGATCGTAGATGGTTCAGCCACTTGGCGGAGTCGCCTTAATTTATGCATTTCCCTTTCGGGTTCAGCATAGGGTGTGGCAAGAGTCTTTATCGAGCTTCGGCTCCTAGTGATTCTAAGATTAGGGGGGTCATCATCCAAAATTAGGGAATATCCTCCTAAAGTGCGGGCTCTAGGAGGTGGTCGTTGTTGTGGTGGTGGGTTGTTGGGATTAAGGATATTACCATCTTCCATGATGTCGGATGGTATGGTTACGAACAAAGAAACGAAGAAAATAGATAGACTAAAGAAAACCTAGAAAAATAAAACAAAAATCTCACTAGAAAGGAATCTAGTGAGTAGACCTAATAGAAATAACAATTCAACCTAAACAATAACTATTCCCCGGCAGCGGCGCCAAAAACTTGATGCGTGGTTTTGTAACCTTACAACAGGTTTTACCTCTCGAGGGATCTCAAGAGGCTTACAACCCCACCAGGCAGTGTACCTGACCGATGTAGTATAGTGTAGTGGTAAGTACGGGGGATTGATCGTTCTCCACAGGGAATAGTGTTCGTTAGGTATGAAAGACTACTCTAATAGGTCTAAGGGTTGAGGAAGATTCTTTTTTATGTTTTTATATTTTTATGAAAGCAAGTAAAATCTCGGGTTTGAAAGAGTGGGCGGAATTAGTTGCTAGTCAACTAACCCAAATAACTACAAATGCAAATAAAATAAATAACTGAAAATAAAAAGTTGGTGAGAACTTAAGTGTAGAGAAATGTGTTCACTTAGATTTCCTTACTCCCTAACTATCTTTTACCGGTTGATTAGTGTGTATTAGTTGCGTGGATGACGGGTGTATTCCTTAATACCAATCGTGGGGTGGCGTACGTACTTCCCCAACTCTACAAGCTCCTACTTCACTCCTATGTCGAGCCGGCTAGGAAGCTCCTAACATGGGATCACTAGAATTCGCTTGTGCATTAAATACAACCATAAAAACCTTTAGTACGTACGCATTTGGTTCATGTTTCTTAAGACGTTCAAGCAAGTTACCGAATAGGAAGTTAGCCAGTTTTCTTAAGCCTAACATAGATAAACAATCATCCAATACAACTAATAACACACTAATAACCAATAATCAATAGCTAAGTTTTCATTAGATCTAAGCAAACACAAGATAAATCTAGCCTAACATGTTAAACAAAAGACAAGAACAAGGTAAAATCAAACAACACATAGACATATTGAATGATTAATTGATAACTTATCTTTCATTGTAACATGGAAGATCTCAAGGCAAAAAGCCTTGAAAAAGATGCTAAAATCGTCTTAGGGTTTTCTCCCAAAAATTCCACACTAAGCTCTCCTCCTTAATGACAAAGAATTGCAAAACTATATATAGATTTTTACATCTGACGGCGTCACCTTATGGAGTGTGACGCCGTCACTTCGCCGCTTTTAGGGTTCCCGGATGACCTTCTTGACGCCGTCCCTCTTTAGCTCTCCAAAATCCGTTCTGGCTTATCAAGGCTTGACGCCGTCAGACCTTGAACGTGACGCCGTCCCTCTTTGAATTAAGCCGTGACGCCCTTGATCAGGTTAAAGCGTGACGCCGTCAGAATTTACATGCAATTTTCACTGGCTTATCATGAGTAAATTTCACATCCACCTTTTCTTGCCAAGCCATGAGGCCGTCCAGAGTAAAATCTGACGCCGTCAAAGGTAACTTTTAGCCGATTTTTGAGACTTTGTTGTTTTCTTCACTTTTATGCTCCAAAAACGTCCAAAATGCCTCCTTTTCCAGATTTCTCCTCAAAAGTACCTAAAATGACAAAAGGAACGATTTAGGGCAATATTTGATCAAATAAATACGATTTAGGGCTTAAATGACCCCTTAAAAGCGGTACACTTTTCGCTTCATCATGACCATTGGATGATCAATAGTCACACAAAATACACATTTCTTCACTTAAAACAGCATATGGTCACACTTATTAACACTTTTGGCCACTTTATGCTTAATTGTATGTGACTAAATACCCAAAACAAACATGGTTTGTGTGACTAAATATTACAAAAGGCCACACAAACTAAGAATTCATGTGACCATTGGATGATCAATAGTCACACAAAATACACATTTCTTCACTTAAAACAGCAAATGGTCACACTTATCAACACTTTTGGCCACTTTATGCTTAATTGTATGTGACTAAATAACCAAAACAAAGATGCTTTGTGTGACTAAATATTACAAAAGGCCACACAAACATAAAATTCATGTGGCCATTGGATGATCAATAGTCACACAAAATACACATTTCTTCACTTAAAACAGCATATGGTCACACTTATTAACACTTTTGGCCACTTTATGCTTAATTGTATGTGACTATATACCGAAAACAAACATGCTTTGTGTGACTAAATATTACAAAAGGCCACACAAACTAAGAATTCATGTGACCATTGGATGATCAATAGTCAAACAAAATACACATTTCTTCACTTAAAACAGCATATGGTCACACTTATTAACACTTTTGGCCACTTTATGCTTAATTGTATGTGACTAAATACCCGAAGCAAACATGCTTTGTGTGACTAAATATTACAAAAGGCCACACAAACTAAGAATTCATGTGACCATTGGATGATCAATAGTACACATTTCTTCACTTTAAACAGCATATGGTCACACTTATTAACACTTTTGGCCACTATTTTTTAAATTGTATGTGACTAACTCGAAAAAAACAACACACGATGTGTGACTAAATCATCACAAACGTCACATTTATTATATTTTCGTGTGGCCATTGGATGGGAAATAGTCACACATACTGATGAATCCAACAAAACTTGTGCCTAATTAGTCACACATATTCGGGTTTTGGTAACTCTTTTTCGATGAAAACGGCCACAAACTAAACAATGTGACCATATGATACCTACGGTGGCGCGACTTTTTGTCACACACACCCAAAAAGACGTGTGTGACTATATGCATATAGTCACGCATTTCTAGTGTGACGATAGGTGAAATCTGTACCAGTGTTTGTGGCTTGGTTTG